>JASDQU010100478.1:290969-303813 GCA_032191745.1 Picea mariana | reverse complement strand
TAAAATTCTAGATCCACTGAATATTTCCAAATTTAATGAAATATGTGTTTTAAGCTTCCTGGTTTCTTTTCATTTATTTTGTTTCACTCATTTGCTAGATGAGGCATCTGCAATTTGTGGTTCTTGTTCTTCTTGGGGTGTAGGTGATGGAAGGTTCTCATAACTTGTTGTGTATATATCCACAAAAATAGAATTGTCACGCCCTGTGGTAACTAAATCCTCGTGCCCTATTTCAAACTACTACTCTTCATTCTCTAAGTATGTGTAAGGGAGATTGAGAATGTTTTTGTTCACTGGGAATTCTTTGGCCTCTTCTTCTTCACTGTTAAAATTCAATTTCTTCTTAGTTTTTCCCAGCTTAGAGGAAGGAGAGGGTTGATTGACTGGGGTTGGAGAGATAGCTCTCCTCCTCCTCTTTCCACTTCTGGGAGTGAACGATTTCTTGGAATGAGGACTCTTTTTTCCCTCTGGCTGAACCTCAGTCTAGAAATCATTCTAGAATAAGAAGTAATTCCACTCTTAACCTTTTCTTTGCAACAACTCACAAACCAACAGTTTAATTAAACTATGGTGGGATAATCTACCTACAACTTGACTAGGTTTGGCCTTGACTTGATGAGACATCTTGGACAAGCTTCGGGGGAGGAAATAGGGCATATTGAGTGGGTTTCTACCTGTCAAATGGTTTATAAGTTTAAAATGGTAAATCATTACCCTGTTGTATCGCCCTTCACAGGTTATATAAACCATTATAGCTTTCAATAACTGTTGCCATTTCTCTTCAAGGTCAGATACATGAATATCTTTCTTCCAAATCAAACCCTTGTGTTCTGGTTTTAAATAGGTCCTAAATTCAACATTCTTAATAAAAATGGCCTTAAACCATTTCTCTCCAGTCGTGGGAAGCTCTGTGAATTCAGCTATGAGTGCGTCATCAATATCAAATTCATCTCGGTCGATGATTTCTTTCTTTCAATCGAAATTGAGGGCGAAGGCCTCTACCGCCTACTGATGAAAACTCTGTAATTTTTTGCAAAAAGTGTAACACCCTACATCCTTGAACATTTGACATACCTCCATGTGTGATTCTAGGTAACCGATATCATTGAGTTCCTTCCTAGGTGTTGATGTTCCTTTCTTCATTTTCCACGATGTTTTCGCACACCTGTGATCGAAGGAGCAGATTTCGGGAAGAGTTACACTGTGTAGACTTAGCGAAAATCGGCTCGGCTGAGATAAAATTGAGATAAATGGGGTGAGCTTTTGAACGTGGCACTGATTGCAAGGAGTGTGGACAATGGTTGATGATGTGCAGCAGTCATGGTGAATAACTGAAATAAATGGGGAGTACATAAGCGCATGACTTAATGATATAGTGATCTGGAAAGATTTGCTTATATCACAGTGGGATCAGCTTCCGGTCGTGAACGGTTCTTTCTCCAATCCTTTCGGCAGCTTGTGCAATCATGGAAACGTCAAACCCGTCGGTTGAAATGTGTGATAGAATGTGCTTGGTATTTCCCCGCTTCAATGATTTTGGTGGCTAAAATGGCCCTGAATTCCTTTATTTAAGCTTCTGAAAGCTAAGGCATTCAGTGGCTAATGAACAATCGATACATTCGCCTAAGCCACTGAAACTTGAGATTTGAATTATATCAAACAAAAACTAAACGAACTTTTATTTAAAATTTATTACATGGGTAAAGCTTTGAAAAATGAACCTTTAAAAATTTTAAAAGTACCTTTTTAAAAGACTCCCTATCACCTAAAATGAAAAATCTTGATTGATTTATTTGAGAAGATAACATTGCCTCCTATTGGGGGTGAAAGCCTCCCTGTGAGGTTTCAAGAACCACAGAACCAATGCCTTTCCTGAGAAAAGAAAATTTAAAACTATCTACTAGTGTTTCCATTGGGCATGGAGTTATTCTGTAAAAACAAAAGCTGAAAAATAAAATTACAATGACAAGGATCCAAAGCCTTAGATAAAATAGAGTTTCATAAAATGCCCATTAACTGAGCCACCAAACATTTCTTCACCTCCCAGACTTTGCAGAATGAAGGTGTTGTTGTGTTGTACTTGAGTTATCATGAAAGGACTGGTCCATAAAGAGTTAAACTTGTCATGTTTGCCTTTATCTTGTCTGAGGGTGTCCCATTTCAGAACCCAGTCACCAACCTGAAAATCATCCACCTTTGCCTTTCTGTCAAAAGTGTCCTGATCCTCTTTTGATGAGCCTCTGATTTATCCACTAACTGTTATCTAACCTGTTACAATTCTACCAAGTCAAGCATTTTTCTTATCATATCATTTGATTAAGTTTGCTCCTCCTGAAAAAATTTAGCCACTGGTAAAACTAGCTGAATAGGGAAAATGGCATCAGTACCATAGACTAGTTTGAAGGGAGAAGTTCCTATGGATTTATTGTTAGTTACTCTGTCTTCCCAAAGAGCAAACTTTAGTTTAGAATACCAACTCTTTTGATTCTCCTCCAGCATCTTTCTGATGATTCTGATTAGACTCTTATTGGACGACTCTGTAAGGCCATTACCTTGAGGGTAGTAGGGAGTAGAATGTACCAATTGAATGCCCGTTGATTTACACATGTCAACCAATGCATCGGCTTTGAAAGCTGTTGTGTTATCTATTACTAGCCTTTTTGGGCAAATGAATCTTCTTAGGATGTTCTCATAAAGAAATTTCATGATGACCTGATGAGTGGCATTCCTGGTGGGGATTGCCTCTATCCATTTATGCTGACCACTAGATAAAGGATTAATCTCGCCTATAAAATCTAAATTCCACTGCTGAAAAGGTCCATTCACTACAATAGGTCTCAAGGGAAGATATTTTAGTTGTTTTTTTCCTGTGAATCTTTGACATTTATCACAAGATTTCACAAAGGCACACACATCTGAAAAAAGAAAAGGCCAATAATAACCAGCCCTTAAAATATTATGAGATGTGGTCTTCCAATAATGGTGGCCTCCACAAATACTTGAATGAAACTGATGTATGAATTCAACTGACTCTTATTTGTCTAAACATCTTAGTAGTAAACCAGCAGGATCTTTCCAATACAAAAGATTATTATAAATGCAAAATTTAATTGCTCTGAGATTAAGGGCTCGGGCTTGAGTCATGCTAAGTTCAGGAGGAACTTCCAACTTCTGTAAAAAATGAATAATACTTTAATACCATTCACATGAAAACAAATGCTCGGCCACCTGTTGGTTTTTATGTTGTCCTTCCGCTGCTACCTCTGCTTGTAAACTTTTTGAACTTTCCCCAATGAAATTTATGTCCAAAAGATCACAGTTTTCTTCTGTCAAAATCTTGGCAAGTCCTTGGCCTTTTACCAACTTAGTGGGATTCACTTCTATGTCGAACTCGATTATCTTATCGATCCATTTAGCTCTCTTTCCATCAATATCAGGCTGAGTCAAAACATCCTTTACAGAGGATGAAGGAACATAAGTGATAACCTTTGCATGGAGGATATAAATTCTGAAATATTTTAATGACTTAATGAGAGCATAAGCTTGTTTTTCTATAGGATCATACCTTAGTTCAGTGTCTCTGAGTGTTTTGCTGAAAAAGGCCATTGGGTGATCAAGACTTTCATCATCTTTTTGTAACAAGACTGCTGCCACTGTGTCATAGGAAGCAAAGGAAAAAATATAGAAGTTCTTGGTATAATCCGGACTGATTAGAGTGGGGGATTCCATGATAGCCTGTTTGATATCCTGAAACGAACTTCTTGCATTGTCTGTCCACTTTATATTGGATCCATTTTTTAGCATAGAAGTTATGTGTTTCACTAACTCAACGAAATTTGGAATAAATCTTCTGACAAAATTTATCTTACCGAGTAGAGATTGGATATCCTTCTTTGACCTTGGTATGGACAACCTCTGAATTGCTTCCACCCAATCTGGATCAATTTTCACACCTTCTGCTAAAACGATGTGGCCTAGGAGCTTGCCCTTCTTGATAGCAAATTGGGACTTTTTGGGATTCAATGAAATCCTGAACTGTCTGCACTTCAGAAATACTCTTTTTAGATGCTCCAGGTGCTCTTCCTGACTACTGGAATAAACTTTGATGTCATCAAGATAGATGAGGACAAACTTGTCCTTTTCTCCCACGAAAGCTATGTCCATGGCCCTCTGAAAAGTGGCCCCGACATTCATCCATCTGAATGGAATCTTGGCATACATGAAGGTACCCCAAGGAGTAGTAAAGGAAGTTTTTTCTTGGTCATCAAGATGTACAAAAATATGGTTATAGCCTGAGAAACCATCTAGGAAAGACATGGCAGTGACCCCTGAAATTCTTTGCAGCAAGTGTTCCATCTTGGGTAGGGGATAGTTGTCTTTCTTTGAGCATTTATTTAGATTTATAAAGTCAACACATAACCTGATCTCACCATTTTTCTTTCTCACTATCACTAGATTTTCAATCCATTTATAGTATCTTAAAGGGATTATAATTTTGGCATCAAGAAGCTTTTTTATTTCTCTTTCAATTACAGGCAATAGGAGAGGACTGATAGGTCTCAGTTTCTGTTTGAAATGGATGGCATCTTTCTTGAGGGGAATCTTATGTTGAATGACCTCAGGGTCATAGGTTTTCAGATCACTATATTTCCAAGCAAAAACATCAGCGAATTCCTTCATAATGCTGCAATATTCATACCTCTGATCAATCGTTAATTTGGCAGACAGATTTATGAATTTAGGATGATTTTTTCTTCCTATATTTTGTTCATGGACAGCAGGATCTTTTTGCTTCTTATCCGGTTTGTAGGGGACATCGTTATGATCGAAAATCTTCTCAAGAGGCACCAAACCCCAAGGTATATAATTGTTGGGCAGCTGAATGATATCATGCTGACCCATTTTTCTTTTTAGCTTAGGCTTCTTGGATTCCTCTACATTTTGATTTTTCTGGTCAATATGCATATCAAAAAATTCATCTACCATCTAAAGAAATCTACTAAGCTCATCATCATCTTCAAAAACTTTCCAATATTTAATATTGTCGGGAAGGGATGGTCTATATTTGACTTGGATTTCATAATTGAGTCTGGCAGGCATGGGAGGAATAAACATACTGGCTGAAACAATAAGGGAATCAACAAGATGATTCATAGCTCTGGGTACATAAGAAATGTCAAAAATGGAAAAAGAGTCCCTGATTTTCCATACCTCATCCCTGTAGGCTTTCAATCTGACATGTTTTTCTTGGAAAGTATTGTTCACTTGATGTATGATGAGATCCGCGTCTCCAAACACTTTTAGTCCTTTGATTCCCATATCCTTGGCAGAATTTAATCCCAATAGAAAATCCCCATACTCTGCTATATTGTTAGTAGTTTTTAAATCAAGCTTAAAAGACAAATGTATAGCCTCCTTTAAAGGAGAAATCAAAACTACACCTACACCTCAGTTGCTGAGTCTTTGGTACTGGCACCATCAAAGAACATGGTCCACATGGGAATACTCTCTTCATCAGTCTGTTGATAAGTAGGCTTTGTGAGCTGCAAAGGAGCTGGCTGAGAATCATTTATTTGAAGAATGCATGAGCCAAAGTCCATGTCTAAATCATAAATGGGATGATTTATAGAATTTTTTCCATCACTAATGATGTAGGCAAGTTGATTCTCTATGTAAAGTCTCTTTAGCTCTCCTCCAAACACTGGGACTGTGGCATACAAAAGATCCATCTGCAAGGTATCCTCCAGTCTTTTGCTCCATGAACGTGACAAGAGCAGGCCGAACTTGGGTGGGATATCAGCCACTACGATGTCCATTACCATGCTTCTCATTGGCAACTGGGCAAGGTTTATAACAAGGTATTTTATGAGGCCGAGGCATCTGACTTTCCTAGAGTCAAAAGAGAAGAGGTCATGATAAGGTTTTGTGACGTCAAGCCCAAGTTCATCCATCACTGCTTTAGGCATAAGATTGTGTGACGCTCCCGAATCAAGCAAGCAGTTGTGAAGGATCTTGTCATGGATATTTAGGGATATGTAGAAGGATGGACAAGAGTCATCTCAGTCTTCTACCATAGGTCCTATAGTCACTGTTGGCTTTTCATCTTGTAGGTTTACATAATCAACAGCCGGAGGAGTCTTTGGTTCAAGGGACTTCAGGATAGAAAACTTGAAAATGTCATTCTTCATAAGTTCAGTCAATTGCATAAGTATTTTTACTTTCTGAATTTCTGATTCGAAATTAAAAGAGTATGATAATCTATCAGAATTTTTTACCTCGTTAGGATGATCTCTAAGGATGACTTTCTCTTTGTCTTAGGGTTGCAATTGCTTATGTCGCTGTTTTGCAAGAGTGGAGATCTGCTTTACAGGAGTAGCAGGCTTCTTGGCAGCAACTTCTTTCTTTTTCCCAGGAGCAGCAAGCAATTGCTTTGGAGCAGCAGTCTTAGATCTTAAATTGTAACCTGGCTGATCATCTATCTGATAAAAATATTCTTCAATGCTTGCCTCATGAATTTGTTCATCCATCTGGGCTTCCTCATAATCTACTTGTGTCAAACAAGAGGAATCATTTTCATCCCCAAAGCAATTCATGTCATCTTCTTCTTCAACTTCGTCATGAGGTAGCTCCTGTTCTTCTTCTAGCATTGCATTTTGGAAGGGGGCCCTGATTCTTTGATCATCAGCTGCATTCTTGTCTCTCTGAAGGATCTGGACCTGTTGGTTGTTCCTTCTGTTAGGGCGTGCATTGGGATTCTTGGGAGCATAAGCATTAGGCTCTTTAATTCTTGTTGGTTTCTAACTTTGAATTTTCAATTTTGACATTTCTGAGGTCAAGTTATCCAACATCTTGGCCATCTTTTCCATTTTGGTGTTTGAAGAAGAAGGAGGGTCTGTAGAAGACTTCTTTCTCTCAAATTTTCTTTTAAGTTTCTGAGATTCCATAATGTTAGATTAAACTTCAAGAGCAACATCTTTCATTAAAGTGAGTGTGGTTGATCTTCTTTCTCTAAGGATTAAGAAAAATTCTGGATCAAAGGTGGAAGAGTAAGTGATCTTTGCTTATGCATCAATTGGCTTGATCTCTGCAGGAATCTTGTCGAACATCTTATTAAATCTTTTGGTGAAGTCTGAGACCGACTCCCCATTTTCTCTTCTTAGATTTCTGAATTCAGAGATGTAATACAAGATATCTCTTCTTTCTCCCCAGTGTTTCAAAAACACCTCATCTAACTGCTCAATACCTACCACTAAATTTGTTGGTAGTTCCTTGAACCACTTCCTGGCTTGGCCATCCAAGCTCTGCACAAAAAATCTGGTCCAAACATCTTCTTCTGAAATGTTAATGTTCTCAGTATAAACATAGAAATCTTCTATATGTTCTTCAGCAGTATAATCCCTGGATCCGGTAAACTTTGACATATATTTATGATAATCTCCTATTGGCATGGATGATAAGGGATTGGGAAACACAAGAGGGGCATACCTATTGGCTAATATTTTTTCCATCTTGGTCAAAGGGACAACCATTGCAATCTTAGGGGTTGATGTAGAGGAAGAAGCTTCAAAAGATGAAGGCTGAGATGGGATAGGTGAGCCTATAAACAATGGTTGTCTTACTTCACTGAGGAAAGAAGGACAAACACTGGTAGGATGACTACCCTGGGAAAAATTTCCTGAATAAGGTGGAAAATAAGAGGCTCTGCAAAACTGACCAAGCAGTAAGGCTAAGTTTTCTTCACCCTTAGAGGAAAGATCTTGTAAAATATCTTCAAGAACGGGCAAACTGGTATGAGTATGGAATACACCCTCTATAGGCTTAGTTGGTGAAGAATTCAAAGAAGAGGAAGAGTCCTTTTGCTGAGGGGATCCTACAACTTCTTCTCTCAAATTGGATGTAATAACATGCTCATAAATAGAATCTATAACATGAGAGGAAATTGAAGGCTCGTCACCTTTCAAGCTTTCGGACACAATTTCAATTTTCTGAGAACTATAAGTTTCAGCAGAAGGGGATTCAACAAGAGGTTCTTTAGATACAAAATAAGAAGTGTTTTTTGAAATACCTGGGTTAGATGCTCTTGCAGATCCATAAGTTTGTCTTTGCAAAGCTTTTCCCCTTCTGATGATCTTCTTAGGATCTGGAACTGGTGTTGTCAGTGGTCTTTCTTGGTTTTCCCTGGTGTAAGCTCTTCTCGGAGCCACTTCATTCCAATGGAGTCGCCAGATAGATGGTTATAACCCAAAAATGTTTCCACACTTTGTCTATCATCAAAGCTGGATCTTGTCGTCTCCCAGGGAAGCTGAGCTTTAGTCTCCTCTCCCCGGCAATGACGCCAATTTGTTAGCACTCTAGGAATCTCTCCTAGGATGTATATCAGAGATGCCGGGTAACTTAATATTTTTGGTAACCATTTTCTCAATAATAGGTGTGGGTTTGGATCAAGATGAATATCTTAATCACTAGATTGTATCTTCAACACAGTCTAGCTATATTCATGCAATACAAGGCCTTCAGGAGCTATTATCAGATGGGCTTATAGATCAAATGGATAAGAAAACCAATCAGTTAACCAGAACATACATAGTTAATATATATGATGGGTCAACAAATTAGCCAAAGATTCTTATGATTATTGCTTAATAGTCAAGAGTAAGATGACAGTTACCATGGGACCATTAAACATAGACAAAAGAATGATTTCAACTCATATGCATAGACAAAGATGAAGGAGAGTCTGACAATAACAAATGAAAGAAGCTTGCAAGCTTAATATATTAAAGAAAGTGTCTTTAATACAACAATAGTAGATCATATAACTCAAAATCGAACTGGGCCTATGTTCATCAAATGTTCTTGGCTTTATAGCCTTTTACAAACAGTTTCCAGATCCTAGATTACTGGATCACATTTTGCCAAAAATAGAAAATCAATAATTGGCCTAAGTAGACTAGATCAATCCAACTTCTCGACTGATCTTTATGTTCTTCAGATTCTTGGCAGGTGTAGTGATCCTTCCGAGGCTGCTGGATCTCATGTGATATGAGATGAGTCAAACTTGACACCTGTTGATAGTCAAATAGTCTTATATCCTTAACAATAGCTAACCATTTTTTACCTTTTATGTCTTTTAAAGCATCTCCAAAACCAAAAAATAATCTTGATAGAGATGTCATTAATTATCTTCCATTGATTGGGACCATTTTTGAGTCTTTTGAACACGAAAAACTTGGACCTGTGCAAAAACATTAGCTTTCTGCCTTATCAGTGCTTTCGGTAGCTAGAGAAAATAGAATTCGGGCCGATTAGCTACCAAAAGTTCTGCTTTCGGTGGTTAATGAACAATCGATATGTTCGCCTAAGCCACCAAAACTTGAGATTATCAAAATTTCAAAAATACCCTTGTCTTAGCTCAAAAACGCCTCAGGACTGATCTTTTTAGGCTTCTTTATCTTGCTCAAAATTTGTAGGGTTATTGGCTACCTCTGGTTCATTGCACTGAACTGCCACCTCTGTAAGGGTCTCAAGAGAAGCATGAGCCTGGTGTTTTGAAGACATTGTTTTTTTCCTCAAAGCCTTGACCTTTTTCTTCAAACCCTGAGCTACTCTCCATAAGCTATTGTAGTCCTTTACAATATTTTTTATTTTTCTTCTCCTTTATGCTTTCATGGGCTAATCTTTCCAAAGCTGAGTTGATTTCTGCAAAGTTTTTTGATAGAGTTTCATACCTGGTTTTTATTACCCTTTCAAGCACTTCTTGATCGGTTAGCTTCTTCCTAAGTTTCTTGATTTATTTTCATTTATTTTTCTTCACTCATTTTCTCAATGAGGCATCTGCAATTTGTGGTTCTTATTCTTCTTGGGGTGTAGGTGATGGAAGTTTCTCATAACTTGCTATGTATATATCCACAAAAATAGAATTGTCATGCCCTGTGGTAACTGAATCCTTGTGCCCTATTTCAAAATGCTACTCTTCATTCTCTGAGTCTGTGTAAGGAAGATTGAGAATGTTTTTGTTCACTGGGAATTCTTTGACCTCTTCTTCTTCACTATTAAAATTCAATTTCTTCTTAGTTTTTCCCAGCTTAGAGGAAGGAGAGGGTTGACTGACTAGGGTTGGAGAGATAGCTCTCCTCCTCCTCTTTCCACTTCTGGGAGTGGAGGATTTCTTGGAATGAGGACTCTTTTTTTCCCTCTGGCTGAACCTCAGTCTGGAAATCATTCCAGAATAAGAAGTAATTCCACTCTTTACCTTTTCTTTGCAATAGCTCACAAACCAATAGCTTGATTAAACTATGGTGGGATGATCTACCTGCAACTTGACTAGGTTTGGCCTTGACTTGATGAGCAATCTTGGATAAGCTTCGGTGGACGAAATAGGGAAGATTAAGTGGGTTTCTACCTGTCAAATGGTTTATAATTTTAAAATGGTAAATCATCACCTTCTTGTATCACCCTTCACAGGTTATATAAGCCATTATAGGTTTCAATAACTGTTTCCATTTCTCTTCAAGGAAAGATACATGAATATATTTCTTCCAAATCAAACCCTTGTGTTCTGGTTTTAAATAGGTCTTGAATTCAACATTCTTAATAACAGTGGTTTTAAACCATTTCTCTCCAGTCGTGGGAAGCTCTATGACTTCATCTATGAGTGCTTCATCAATCTTGAATTCATCCTGGCTGATGATTGCTTTCTTTCCATCAAAATTGAGGGTGAAGGCCTCTGACACCTGCTGATGAAAACTCTGTAACTTTTTGCAAAAATTGTAACACACTGCATCCTTGAACATTTGACATACCTTCGGGTGTGATTCCAGGTAACAGATATCATTGATCTCCTTCCACAGTGTTGACGTTCCTTTCTTAATTTTCCACGACATTTTCTCACACCTGTGATCGAAGGAGAAGATTTAGGGAAGAGTTACACTTCGTAGACTTAGCGAAAATCGGCTCGACTGAGATAAAATTGAGATAACTGGGGTGAAGTTTTGAACGTGGCACTAATTTCAAGGAGTGCGGTGAAATGGTTGATGATGTGCAATAGTCATGGAAAATAACTGAAATAAATGGGGAGTACATAAGCGCATGACTTAATGATATAGAGATCTGGAAGTATTCACTTATATCACAGTGGGATCAGCTTCCGGTCGTGAACGGTTCTTTGTCCGGTCCTTTTGGTAGCTTGTGCAATCATGGAAATGTCGAACCCATCAGTTGAAACGTGTGATAGGACGTGCTTGTTCTTTCCCCTCTTCGACGATTTCAGTGGCTAAAATGGCCCTGGATTCCTTTATTTAAGCTTCTGAAAGCTAAGGCTTTCGGTGGCTAATGAACAATCGATACGTTCACCTAAGCCACTAAAACCTGAGATTTGAATTAGATAAAACAAAAACTAAATGAACTTTTATTTAAACTTTATTTCATGGGTAAAGCTTCGAAAAATGAACCTTTTAAAATTTAAAAAGTACATTTTTAAAAGACTCCCTATCACCTAAAATGAAAAATCTTGATTTATTTATTTGAGGAGATAACACCAGCCATAGAAAAGACAGTCTGCACAAGGACGAGGAGGAGGCAAGAAGCAGAAAGAAAGAGTTGCACTGTGTAGTCCAAAGTCGAAGCAATATAGATAAGGATCAAATCTGAAGTGCCTCAGGATGAGTCACAGGTGAGTGTTGGTGATACAGGAGCATCTACGACTTCATCAAGCGAGCGAGCGCGTAGAAAGAGAGGAACAGCTGGACAGCGCCAGCACATACATTTTTGAATCACTTTGAAGATTTGTTGCGCCGCCATTTAAATGAAGGCATTCAAAGCCGAGCGCACTTGTATTATATTATAGATAGAAAGGCATTTAATAGTTTAATGCTGGTAGATAGGAATTAACTGTAGATTAGACAGTTTTAGCTTTCGAGAGGGAAAACGGAATATAGGCATCCTCCTTTGTATCATTGAGGGATCATTCTCATTCATACAGGAGCAAGAAAGAACAGAGCAGAGAGCTTGTGAAAAAAAACTCCATGTACAGATATTGAATTAATAGGAAAAGCTTTGATTCAATTCCATGGGTGTGTTTGATCTCTGTGTGTTGTTGGTATTATGCTTTTGCATGCTTGCTTCTTTTTATGCTTATCTTCTATATGCTGTGTATGTGATTGCATATCAGGTTAGAAACCTGAGAGAATGAGGGAATAAGTTCCAATTGTTTCACTGTTTGAACCAGCAGATTCCTGCATAGAGTGCAGTCAAATTCCTCCGCATAGAGTGCGTCGAGGGGGTTCAACAGTGAAGCTCTTATTCTTGTCGACCAAAATTGAGTTGGGTTTTTGGAGCCGTGCAGGTGAAGTGCAGGTCGGATGAGGTCTCAGTAGCAATTCTGAGAGAAGATAGGCCAGGATTACTGTGGCTGTGAGTGCCCAGGGTCAGAAAGACTTCAACACTTTGAAAGTTGTTGAAGGTGGAGCGCAGGCATAGTGCTTGAAGTCTCTGAAAGAGTCGGAGAGAATTCAGCTCAGGAGGGATAGTTCCTCATTCAGGTTATAGGAACAGGCCTGGAGAGACTTGAACCAAGGAAAATCTTGGGAGCCGGAGGATTCTCAAGAGGAAGAAAATCGACGACTTGAATTGGTTGTGGAGAGTCTCGAAATACCACAGACCGTCAGATCACGGAGGAGTGGCGAGGGGGTTAACTCACAGGTGCACGAGAGAACCCATTGACAGTGCATATCGGCATATCGGGGTTGGCGAGTGCAAGGATTGCATGCACGTCGAAATCGCGAGTCGCGATTTCCCGATTTAGTGGGAGTCGTCGATCGTCGGACGGATAGGTGGCACCAATCTG
>JASDQU010100478.1:239013-290949 GCA_032191745.1 Picea mariana | reverse complement strand
AGATTCCTGCATAGAGTGCAGTCAAATTCCTCCGCATAGAGTGCGTCGAGGGGGTTCAACAGTGAAGCTCTTATTCTTGTCGACCAAAATTGAGTTGGGTTTTTGGAGCCGTGCAGGTGAAGTGCAGGTCGGATGAGGTCTCAGTAGCAATTCTGAGAGAAGATAGGCCAGGATTACTGTGGCTGTGAGTGCCCAGGGTCAGAAAGACTTCAACACTTTGAAAGTTGTTGAAGGTGGAGCGCAGGCATAGTGCTTGAAGTCTCTGAAAGAGTCGGAGAGAATTCAGCTCAGGAGGGATAGTTCCTCATTCAGGTTATAGGAACAGGCCTGGAGAGACTTGAACCAAGGAAAATCTTGGGAGCCGGAGGATTCTCAAGAGGAAGAAAATCGACGACTTGAATTGGTTGTGGAGAGTCTCGAAATACCACAGACCGTCAGATCACGGAGGAGTGGCGAGGGGGTTAACTCACAGGTGCACGAGAGAACCCATTGACAGTGCATATCGGCATATCGGGGTTGGCGAGTGCAAGGATTGCATGCACGTCGAAATCGCGAGTCGCGATTTCCCGATTTAGTGGGAGTCGTCGATCGTCGGACGGATAGGTGGCACCAATCTGGAGTATCACGGGATCGGAGTTTGGGGTTTTCAACCTCAGAGAACATTTATATCGTGGATTCACGATCGGCGAATCCTGGGGTGACGTGGTCGTGTGGGACCCCAGAGAGTAAGTGGAATCCAGGTGGCATTGAGTCGAGGGATCGGCGCATCGGGACTCAGGGTTTTGAAATACAATGGCTTGGCATTGCAAGTGGCGATATCCCGAGTGCTGACCGTTGACCATCGGGGATTAGGACTCAGGAATTAAAGGATCTATATTGCAAGCGTTGAACTTGCGAACGCGCGAGTGCCAATTTCCCGATTCGCGAAAGAGGAGATCATCAAGGAGATAACTGTGGGTAAAGAACTCCCGAGGGAGTTGAAGAGCTTTGACTGTTCGGGCCTAAGAGCGAAGAAGGTACTGGTGGAGCGACTACTCACGGAGGGGCAGGTTGCCATCAAGTGGTATCAGAGCGGGAAGTAGAGTTCTCTTTGTTCAGGCAGCAGAGAGAAGTAGAGACACAATGCCGCCCAGAAGAGAGAGGCAGTCACCTGATCGTGAGGACAGGGATGCCCGAAGAAGGGGTAGGCCAGCAGGCAACCTAGAATTGGAACGTCAAATACGAGATCTCAGGGTGAGACTCGAAGAGATGGAGACCACCCAGAGGCATGGAGCTGGTACAACAGAGTTCAGCGATTCCGAGGTGGAAGAGGAAGCTGGACAGGACCAAGAAGAGGTCTCAGTAGAAGATGCTTCAACAAAGAGGTTGATCAGAGCCATTTCGAGGATGAGATCGAATACAAAGATGGACATTCTCGTCTATGAGGGAAGTCTAAATGCAGAAGAGTTGCTGGATTGGACACCTACTTCGATTATGAAGATATCGAAGAGGACAAGAAGGTAAGGCATGCCGTCACGAAGATGAAGGGACATGTAGCCTTATGGTGGGACGAGTTGTAGGCAGACAGGCGTTCCAAAGGCAAACAAAAGATAAAAAGCTGGGATCGGATGATCACCAAGATGAAGGCGAAGTTTATTTCGAGGGATTACCAGATCATCTGTTCAGGCGGATGCAGAACCTAAGACAGAAGTTGATGACGGTGAAGGAATACACCGAGGAATTTTACATGCTCAACATTCGAGCTGGTCATTGGGAAAGTGATGACGAAAAGGTGGCTAGATATTTGAATGGTCTTAGGTATGACCTTCGGGATGAGCTGAGCATGCTGACCATCCAAACAGTTGAGGATGCGTACCAGATGGCCCTAAAAGCTGAAGAAAAGTTGAGCCGCAAGCAAGGTCAGCAAGGGCGAGGCATAAGTCAGCCCAGAGGCAAAGCAGTTGCCCAAGAACAAACGCAGAAGCCCAAGGAGGATTGGAAGAAGCCTCAAGGAAGAGCTGAGAGAGGTGGAACCTCACAACAGAGGTAGAAAAACTCTGAGCCGAGGAGGCAGCAAGATGATCAGCAAGGAGGATATGCTGACACAAATACCTTTCCTCGTACCCGAGGTAGAGGAAGAGGCCGTGGAGGAGTGATCACATGTTTCATGTGTGGAAAATACGGTCATAAAGCCATGGACTGTCCAGATAGAAAAATGGACGGAGGAAAAGCTCACATCGCTGAGGCGCAGCAGGGGCGTGATGTTGAGAGCGAGGATGCAGACAGCGGAAGGTCGCTTGGGATGCACAAAATTCTTTTGGCACCTGAGAAAGAGGTGGACATCTCAGTGCAGTGGAGCAGACTGTTCAGAACGGCTTGTACAGCCAAGGATAGAAAGTGCAAGGTCATAGTGGACAGTGGGAGCATCGATAATCTCGTTTCGACCGAGATGGTGGAGAAATTGGAGCTGGAGACAACTAAGCACCCGAGCCCATATAAGGTATCGTGGCTACAGAAAGGACACCGGGTAAGTGTCACTAAACAGTGCTTAGTTAAATTTAAAATTGGGAATTATTATGATGAGATTCTATGTGATGTCATTCCCATGGATGTATGTCACATACTGCTGGGTAGGCCATGGTAGTATGACAGAAATGTTGTTCATGACGGGAGGATGAACACATACACCTTAGAGAAGGATGGGAGAACACATAGATTGCTCCCAATAAAAGATAAAGAGGTGAAGCCAAAAGTTAGAAACACGATACTTCTCATGAGTGGGAAGAAACTTCTCACAGAGCTGGAGAAGAACGAAAATCCACAATTCCTTGTTGTCCGGAAAATGAGAGTTGTCCTGACAAACACAAGAGTGGACGACTTGCCAGAGGAGATTCAGGAACTGCTTGGAGAGTTCGCTGATATCATCGTGGACGAACTACCTCATTTGTTTCCACCGATGAGGAGTGTGAGTCACCACATTGACCTCATTCCCGGAGCAAGTCTACCAAATAAGGCAGCGTATAGGTTGACACCTCAGGAGAACGAGGAGGTCAAGAGGCAGGTACAGGATCTGTAGGATAAAGGACTAGTGAGGGAGAGTCTAAGTCCGTGTGTTGTTCCAACGGTACTGAGTCCAAAGAAGGACAGAGGCTGGAGGATGTGCACAGACTCCAGGGCGATCAATAAAATCACCATCAGGTACAGGTTTCCACTGCCGAGAATGGACGACTTAATGGATTGCCTGAGCGGGGAAAATTATTTTTTCAAGATAGATCTCAAGAGCGGATATCATCAGATCCAGATGAGAGAGGGAGATGNTGTGTTGTTCCAACGGTACTGAGTCCAAAGAAGGACAGAGGCTGGAGGATGTGCACAGACTCCAGGGCGATCAATAAAATCACCATCAGGTACAGGTTTCCACTGCTGAGAATGGACGACTTAATGGATTGCCTGAGCGGGGAAAATTATTTTTTCAAGATAGATCTCAAGAGCAGATATCATCAGATCCGGATGAGAGAGGGAGATGAATGGAAAACAGCATTCAAAACAAATGAAGGTTTGTACGAATGGTTGGTCATGCCATTTGGTCTGACAAATGCGCCAATCACTTTTATGAGGCTGATGAATGAAGGCCTG
This sequence comes from Picea mariana, assembly GCA_032191745.1. Lineage (NCBI taxonomy): Eukaryota > Viridiplantae > Streptophyta > Pinopsida > Pinales > Pinaceae > Picea > Picea mariana. The sequence continues at coordinate 287,334 of JASDQU010100478.1, read as the reverse complement.
CGGGAATTCATTGGCAAATTTGTGGTTGTATACCTGGACGATATATTGATCTTTAGTAAAACCAGGGAAGAGCACTTGAGGCATTTAGCCATTTTAATGAGGAGACTACAGCAGGAGAAGCTGCTGATCAATTTGAAGAAGTGTTCCTTCATGCAGACAGAACTCATTTATTTGGGTTTTGTAATTTCAGCGAACGAACTGAAGATGGATCCTGAGAAGGTTGAAGTAATCAGGAATTGGCCATCACCGAGGAATGTTTTTGAGGTAAGGAGTTTTTATGGACTCGCTAGTTTCTATAGGAAATTCATTCGGAATTTTAGTGGAATCAGTGCCGCAATGATGGACACTGTGAAAAAGTGGCATAAGGTTTTCCATTGGACAGCGGAGGCTGAAAGAAGATTCAATCTGTTGAAGTGAAAGATCACTGAGCAGTCGGTGTTAGTGATGCTAGATTTCCAGAAAACCTTCCAAGTGAAGTGTGATGCTAGTGGGTATGCTATTGGAGGAGTTTTAAGTCAGGATGACAGACCTGTGGCATACTATAGCAAGAAGCTGGATGATGCGAAGCTGAGGTACTCCACGTACGATAAGGAGTTATATGCCATTATACAGGAATTGAATAAGTGAAGGCATTACTTGATACCCAAGGAATTCGTTTTGTACAGCGATAATCACGCATTGCAGTTTGTAAGTCAGCAGGAGAAGTTGAACTAGAAGCATGCGAAATGGGTAGAGTACATGCATAATTTCACATTCGTGATCAAGCATATTTCAGGGACTGCGAACAAGGTAGCTGACGCCTTAAGAAGGAAGTGCTTGTTGCTACAGGAGTTCAGAGTCAAAACCTTGGGTTTTGAAAATTTGAAAGATATGTATGCGGATGACGCAGACTTTGGCAAGGCATACGAGGCAGTTGAGAACCCAGTTCTCAGGGATAGGAGTCCATGGATAGACTACCTGATCCAGGATGGATTGTTGTTTCAGGGCAATCAATTGTGCATTCCAGATTTCTCTATGAGAGAGAATTTGGTGAAGGAGAAGCACAGTGGAGGCTTAGTAGGTCATTTCGGACATGACAAGACATTCGCCAAGCTGAGCAAATCATATTTTTGGCCGAGTATGCGGGCAGACATTAAACATTTTGTTGACAAGTGCAGGATATGTCAACATGCAAAAGAGCGAAGGAAGAACATAGGGTTCTATTAGCCATTGCCCATACCTGAGAGGCCATGGGAAGCCATTAGCATGGACTTTGTGTTGGGTTTGCCGAGAACACAGCGAGGAGTTGATTCCATTTTTGTAGTAGTGGACCGATTCTCGAAGATGGCACATTTCATTCCGTGTCATAAGACCAGCGATGCAATGCACATAGCCAACTTGTTTTTCAAAGAGATTGTGCGATTGCATGGATTGCCGAGAAGCATAGTCTCGGATCGAGATACGAAGTTCATAGGTGATTTTTGGAGGACGCTATGGAAGAAGTTAGGGACTGACTTGGCATTCAGTTCTGCTTACCATCCGCAGACAGATGGGCAGACGGAAGTAGTCAACAGAAGCTTGGGGGATCTGTTGAGAAGCCTGGTGACGGAGCATCACAACAATTGGGATCAAATCCTACCACAGACAGAGTTTGCATACAACGATTCGGTGAATCCGAGTACAGGTAAAAGCCCGTTTCAAATTTTGTATGGGACCCAGCCAAGAGGAGTGTCTAAGCTCAGGGAGTCAGAGCAGGCTGAAACTAGCAGTGCTCGTGCTGAAGAGTTCACGGAGGCGATGACAGAACTCCATGCACAGGTGAGACAGCGACTGCAGAAGTCCAATCAAGAGTATAAGCGCAGAGCCGATCAGAGGAAAAGGCCACTTCAGTTTGAAGTTGGGGACATGGTTCTAGCACACTTGAAAAAAGAAAGGTTTCCAAGAGGAACATATAACAAGCTCAAGATGAAGAAAATTGGTTCATGCAGAATTCTGAGGAAATTTGGTGAGAACACCTATGAGCTTGATTTGCCAGAGGGCATCGGGATATCTCCGATATTCAACATTTCGGATTTATACCCATACAGGGCTGATGAAGCAGACACTGGAACTGAGGAACCAGTTGTCGAGTGGCAGAAGCAATTACCAGTTGCACAGAAACCTGAGATGGAGTGCATACTGGATAAAAGAGTTGGAAGGAAGACCAGGAGAAAGCATTATTTTGAATACCTGGTGAAGTGGAAAGATCACCCAGTGGAGGATGCCAGCTCGAAGACAGAGGCAGTTATACAGAAGCATGGGCATAGTATACAGGAGCTCATGGACAGAAGCCCATGAAATCTTTTGAGCTGAGGAGTATGATGCAGGAGCATCTACGACTTCATCAAGCGAGCGAGCGTGTAGAAAGAGAGGAACAGCTGGACAGCGCCAGCACATACATTTTTGAATCACTTTGAAGATTTGTTGCGCCACCATTTAAATGAAGTCATTCAAAGTCGGGCTCACTTGTATTATATTATAGATAGGAAGGCATTTAATAGTTTAATGCTGGTAGATAAGAATTAACTGTAGATTAGACAGTTTTAGCTTTCGAGAGGGAAAACGGAATATAGACACCCTCCTTTGTATTATTGAGGGATCATTATCATTCATACAGGAGCAAGAAAGAACAGAGCAAAGAGCTTGTGAAAAAAAACTCCATGTACAGATATTGAATTAATAGGAAAATCTTTGATTCAATTCCATGGGTGTGTTTGATCTCTGTGTGTTGTTGGTATTATGCTTTTGCATGCTTGCTTCTTTTTATGCTTATCTTCTATATGCTGCGTATGTGATTGCATATCAGGTTAGAAACCTGAGAGAATGAGGGAATAAGTTCCAATTGTTTCACTGTTTGAACCAGGAGATTCCTGCATAGAGTGCAGTCGAATTCCTCCACATAGAGTGCGTCGAGGAGGTTCAACAATGAAGCTCTTATTCTTGTCGACCAGAATTGAGTTGGGTTTTTGGAGCCGTGCAGGTGAAGTGCAGGTCGGATGAGGTCTCAGTAGCAAGTCTAAGAGAAGATAGGCCAGGATTACTGTGGCTGTGAGTGCCCAGGGTCGGAAAGACTTCAACACTTTGAAAGTTGTTGAAGGTGGAGCGCAGGCATAGTGCTCGAAGTCTCTGAAAGAGTCAGAGAGAATTCAGCTCAGGAGGGATAGTTCCTCTTTTAGGTTATAGGAACAGGCCTGGAGAGACTTGAACCAAGGAAAAGCTTGGGAGCCGGAGGATTCTCAAGAGGAAGAGAATCGACGACTTGAATTGGTTGTGGAGAGTCTCGAAAACCCGCAGACCGTCAGATCGCAGAGGATTGGTGAGGGGGTTAACTCGCAGGTGCATGAGAGAACCCATTGCCAGTGCATATTGGCATATCGGGGTTGGCGAGTGCAAGGATTGTATGCACATCGAAATCGCGAGTCGCGATTTCCTGATTTAGTGGGAGCTGTCGATCGTCGGAGGGATAGGTGGCACCAATCCGGAGTATCGCGGGATCGACGTTCGAGGTTTTCAACCTCAGAGAACACTTATATTGTGGATTCGCGATAGGAAAAATCCCGGGGTGACGTGGTCGTGTGGGACCCCAGGGAGTAAGTGGAGTCCAGGTGGCGTTGAGCCGAGGGATCGGCGCATCGGGACTCAGGGTTTTGAAATACAAAGGCTTGGCATTGCGAGTGGCGATATCCCGAGTGCTGACCGTTGACCATCGGGGATCGGGACTCGGGAATTGAAGGATCGATATTGCAAGCGTTGAACTTGCGAATGTGCGAGTGCCGATTTCCTGATTCGCGAAAGAGGAGATCGTCAAGGAGATAACTGTGGGTAAAGAACTCCCGAGGGAGTTGAAGAGCTTTGACTCTTCAGGCCTAAGAGCGAAGAAGGTCCTGGTGGAGAGACTGCTTGTGGAGGGGCAGGTTGCCATCAGTTGGGGGATTGTTGGCCCTTAGTTATGGAAGGAAGTGAAGAACAAGGAAGAAAAGGTGAAAAGAGAACTTCGCGGGAGAGACAGTGACTGTCACTAGGTCGAAGTGAGCAAAAGAGCATAAAAGATGGAGCGAACCGAGGAAATGCAAGACATTGGATGAGGAGATCAAGGATGCCAGATCAGCAAGGAATATGGATCGTGGACAACTCAGCAAGCGAAAAAAGCCACCGTTGGATGCTTTGGAGCACCGTGCGAGAAGGAAGGAAAGACAAGTTGGCGAAGCCTGGAAAAAGAGGGTCATGTTGACCTAGGGTTTTAGAAACCTAGGGTTTTAGTATCTAGGGGTTTTAGCACCTAGGGTTCAGCCTAAAAGCTATCGGTGAGGTGTTGTAATGTATAAATAGAGGTCTAAAGGGCCTATGTGTTGTTGGTAATTCTGAAATACAATATTGTTGTTGATCTAGATATAGTATTGTGTGAGGGATCATTGTATTGAGAGAGAGGAAGCCTTTTGGTATTGTAAGATCTTTTGTTGTGTGTGAAGGTCAAGTCCTGCAGCTGGGTGCGTAGGAAGGGGAGAGAAAGAGAGAGAAGAAAGAGGATCTGCTAGTTGAGAGCAGATAAGAACTATATGCTTTACCTTAATGAATCATAAGCACATTTTTGTGGGCATAACCCTATAGAGAGGGTGAACCATGTACATCTACTGTTGTGTGTGTGATTGATGCTTTGATCTCTATCATTGTTATATTGTTACCTGCCTTATTGTATTAGATCAAATCTATAGTTGTGAAGGATAGATATAGCTTGTTGAATGATAAATTCATGATGTATTGTTGTTGTAATGGATCAACTTGATATTCCCCTAGTTATAGACATATCTGTCCTACAACCCCCTCATAGTTGCTTTGGGTGAGACTACATCTACTTCGCAGGTGTTGTCGAAAGGGCCAGTAGCTAGGGCTTGTTGGTGTGCTCTTGGAGTTGAACCCTAGACCTACCCCTGTTCCAACACCCATGATGTTGCATGAGTATACAAGAGATTACATGAGTATGCAAGAGCATACAGTGGTGAGTGATAGTACACAGAGACATGCAGAGGTGTACGGTGGGATTCAGAGGGATGTATTGGATTGCAGGGAGGAGACACACTTAAGGGAGCATGGAGATGCCTCTCCTTTGCAGCAACACATAGTTATGAGAGATCACCTTCACAGTATTAGTAGTTGCATGAGATATGAGATATGGAGAGTGGTTGACCAATAGTTGGAGGAGTTAACCCCAGTTGTACCTGATGATTGTGGTTCGGTGATGACTATGGGAGAGTATTTATCATGGGTACCAGTGGACGAGCTTTTGGTTGAATCCTTGGGATTGACCAAAGCCTGTGATATTTTCCAGTCCTATAATCAGCTACAGATGTTTTTGTTATCCTTTCTCAACACTTTCATCATTTACAGTAACATGAGGAGAGATAGACAATGGCAAAGGACATGGAGACTTGTTAGGATGAGACCACCTGACAGGAGTGGTTTTACGACATACAATAGGATATAAGGGGCGGATCATCATAGGAAGACAGTTGAGACCTTGTGCGTGATGGTGAGCATCTTAGGCCATGGGATAGAAGACATCTCATAGGATGACACAAATACATATTCTTATAGGGATGTGCACGGAGGGCTTCCGACAGTGATCAGTATGAGACAAGAGCAGTTAGTAGGGATTGGAAGTGATAAACTTCCAATTTTTCCATGGGATCTAGGAGTCCATTTTGTTGGTAGGCTGTTTCACCTTATGATGACCCAGGTTGTGCCAGAGAGCCACATAATTTACTTTGGGTTGGTTTCGAGCAAGCTTGCAGTGACTTGTCCTATGGGGCGAGACAGTTTCTCCCTTTTGATCTTCATGATCGAGCATGGAGATGGTTGAGAAGATACTACTTCCACATAGATTCTCTTATAGATACCACTTATGGACATTAGGTCCAGTTTCCACAGGTATTCTAGCTTGAGGATCCAGAAGTGGGGATCCATTATGTATACAAGGAGAATATAGTCATGGTCAGGGTAGTGCAGTGCCATCGTGGTGATCTTTGGCTGAGACTAGCATGGGAACCGAGGATTGCAAGGTTGAGAATTTCATTGACTGATGGAGGTGAGTTGACCCTTATAGAGGAAAGTTATTTGGAATTTTCATTGAGCTTCATTGTTGAGGAGAGAACGTCACTTGAGGGTGATTCATGGAGGTCTTGCAGTACCTCACTATGGCAGCAACATATGCAGTGGGTGGAGACCGTGTTGGTCTTGGTATGGACTTGGAGGATGTACTCATTCCAGGATGAGGCCATGTATCATGTGCAGGAGACTCATGGTGCTGATATGTTTCAGGATTATGCTTTACTGGGTATTGTAGTTCACGTCTTGATATGGGACCCAGGGGATAGAGTGCATGATATTTCATCTTTGGATGGAGCCTATTGTGTGTCCCACAGGTGGACTTGGGACCCCACTATTATATTCAGATGGATTCAGTTATTTCTTGAGGACAAGCAATACTCTAATAGGCTCCCAAAGTGAGACATCATTATAGGCTCTACTCATAATAGGGACATCATTATATTACAGTCTTCCCTATTAGAGTGTAATGCCCCCACTTTGGGACATCATTATATTATAGAGTGTTATGATGACTAGAGTAGCCATATGGAGGTTACAGGGAGTACAGGGGATATTGAGGGGTATTTTGGGGTATGAATTGCATTGCTCATCTTATTTCATCATCATGATCCATTCTACAAAACTTGGCTTTCGTTCCATTGCATTCCCACAATTTCCATGATTTTGAGTTATTTTGGGCTATAGGTTAATTAAATTCACTAAGGAGGTTGTATTGGACATAATACTTAGATGAACCTCTTAGTGTAATAGCTCATTGGAATCGAGAGGAACAACACTATAGGATATGATGATGAGAAGTGACTTTAAGTAGCGAGGGAAGCCACAAGGAGAGATAAGGTACTTTTCAGAGGTAAAATGGTTAATTAATTAATTAATAATTAAATAAAGTAATAGTCACTTTGGAGAGACAAGGTGAGCAGGGAGGATAAAAGAGAGATAGGGGCCATTATTCTCTCATTAATGTTGTGTATCATTTTGATATCTAGATTCTTGCTAGTGAGCCCATGAACTTGGGGGTTTTGAGGGTTTTGACTTAAAAAACCCTAGAGATAAGATCGATGGTGAAATATCCCACCCAACCTGGTCCAAGCTTGGTCAGGGAGGTGAAAAATTTCCTCTTTCACCATTCTACATCAGATCTACTCAGCTTCATAGGGGTTCTACATCAGCCACAGGTTCAGAGAGAGCTAGGGTGCAACTTCAAGAGGGTTTCTAGCAGGAGGGTGCACCACCTTGATGAGAGGAGCTCGTTCCAGACATAGGAGAAGGTTTCGGAGAAAACAAACTTCTGGGTATTCTTTGTAGGGTCTAGGGTACATTTCCTAGCCTTCTCCAGAGGGGTTTTCTCTTCCGTATTATTTATTGGAGCTCAAGACAGGTTCAGAGAGAGGAGGGTGCACCACAGATTCAAGATCTAGAAGTTTGGAGGGTCATATCTCTATCATTCAGTCTGAGACTCTACCAGGGTGTTTCCAGTGGCCCAATCTACAGTTTTGGATCTTTTCTAGAGATTTTTTTAGGTCATCTTCATAGATGCCAAATTCTTTGGTCTTTAGTCATCCAGAAAGGCATAAGACAATTAGGGGATTGTTTATTTGGAGGGTCATACCTTCACCATTAAACTTGAGGCTTCACCAGTGGTTTGGTATTGGCCCGATCTACACTTCCATCCATTTTCAGAGTGTTTGGAGGCTTCCATCAGCTAGGTCAAATTTTGGGTTTGGCACTTCAGGAGGGCATAACTTATTTAGTTTGGGGTTTGGAACTTCAGGAGGGCATAACTTATTTAGTTTGGGGTTTGGCACTTCAAGCAGTAGAGATCTCATCTTGTTATTCATATATTGTAGTTGTGTGGCCTTTGGAGGATTGCATCCTCTCTCCTTTATCTTGATTGAGGTTTGTCTTGATATTACTACTAGCTATTAGCTATATTGTACCAGATTTTCAAATCCATTGTATCAGAGTCTTCTTCTATTATGAATAATATCAGATCTGAGGTATTTATCGGTTATCTCTTGTATTGTTGATCTTGTATTTGTCGAGGTATGTTCCATTTCTATATCTATGTTGATTATTTTTGCAAACACACATAACAACCATCAGTATAAACCCTAGTGCAACTCATAAGACTTAAGACTGCAAAGTGTTTGACAAAATGCCATGACCCAAAAATGTTTAAAAATTCATGGAAAATGCAATGTTCTTGGCATATTGGCTTGGGAACATTACATTATCTCTGAGAAGAGATGCGACGGTTGTGCTCATTCTCAATAATATTAGTACAATGAGGCTCCAAATATCTTTTTACGTTAAACATGAATTCCAAAACCCTAGACATCCAAAAACCTAACCCTAAGAGATGAAGCACCAAAATGCATGTGGGCCTCATTGGTGTAAGTTGGTACATCAACTTCTAGGGGTCAACTTCCAGGGGTCATAACGTTTAAATACAATCTCCATTTTAATCGCACGATAGCCTGTTACAAAGGTCTATATGAGGACTACACATTATGTCATCACACTATGAATTTATCTATAGTGTGACTGTGGAGGTCCCAAAAAATGTTGTTTAGGGCCTCAAAACAGCCCCGGAAGTTTGGGACCTGAAAAGCTAGAAAACAATTGTCAAGATGAAAACTGAAACTGTCAAAATGACATTTGTATGTGAGCCAATTGGAATGGGTGGGTGGCCACTAATATCCACTTGGATCATTGGGGCAATCCCTCATTTTCTCTATGGTATTATTTCTTACCATTGACTATTGATATCCCTCTAATGGTCCATTCTGAAAGGTTTTCTAATACTATTGTTTTGTATGGTTTTCCCTAGTATAAAAGTTAGTTGATATGTCTATTTTTGTAATGTCATACTAGTGTTTGGTGATATATGGAGTAAATTATCCTTTTATTTTTTGTGTTGTAATGTCATAATTCATATGTGACACGTTTTTATGATTGTAGTGATAGTATGTTGCCTTTATGGTTTTGCTAAACATAAAATTTTGTTGGCACTCTAGCACATTGTTGATCTATATGTAGCCTAATACCTATTTTCTTCTTATATCTTTTTACTTAGAATTTTTTTTGAGTCACAACAGGTTAGTTTAAAGCGAGTGTATTTTATTTCCAAAAGAACTTTATGTTATACAAAATGCACCTATGTTCTCTGCTGCATAAAAATTCTACCTATACTTAAAATTGTTCTTGATGTATGGCAGGTTTATGTGTTGGTGAACTCGTGGGTTTATTTTTTTTCCTTTTTAAGTCCGCTACCACCAAGCCTTAACCATTTTCTTCCTCTCTTTTACACCATGGGTTCACGAGTTCTCGGACTCGCAGACTCATCCTCATATTTTATCCATGCATGTCACCCCGCCATTATGTTTCCCTTACCTTTGTCACATCTTTTGAGATCTATTTAATGTTATTGATATGAAAATTAACTACTAATTGAATTATGAAAATGTAGATTTTAACCTTGTACAATTATTTACTGCAAACAGATTTTCAATAAAAGAATAGAAAATATACAATGGAAAATACACACATTACACAGAGATTTTTCCCCTGGAAACCCAAAACAGGAAAACCAACATATTCTATATTCATCATCTCATACATTGTTTACAATAAAATATACATATAGGATCCCGTAGCAGTCAAAAACCTTATCCAATAACCTAGATTAGTCAACAACCCTAATTCCTTAACCGAAAATAGAAAACCATCGGCGAAAACCATGTACTCAAAAACCACCCAAAAACGGACACAAAAAATCGCCATTTTTGTTTTCGAGCGATCTATCCCCCCTCTTACCCCCCTGTGCACTCAGCACAACATAATCATTAGTTCTAACCATGCAAAGAATATAACACATACCCAACATTCTCCCATTAGTTGTTTTATTTGCATAATCCAAGGCAGGAATGCCCATAGATCTTCTACACCAAATGAACTTCTCAGTGCTCACAGATTTTGTTAATGAATCTACAACATTCTTCAAAGTTTTCACCTTCTTTTCTTCAACCATGTCTCTCACAAAGTGATATTGAACATCTATAAACTTTGTCTTTCAATGATAAGTTGGGTTCTTCGCTATAAAATTGCACTTTGACTGTCACAATCTATCCTTAAAACTTGTTGCACAAAACCAATACCTTAACAAAATATTTGTAACCATATTGAGTCCTTGATTGCATGTGTGGATGCCATGTATTCATCTTTTGTAGTTGAAAGTACCACTATAGATTGTCTTTTTCTCATCCAACTGATTGCTCCTCCAAATAGATTAAAGACATACATACTTGTATATCTTCTATGATTCATATGTCTAGCCCAGTATGCATCCACAAATCCATGTATCTCCAACGCTCTGTCCAAATGTGGTCTTCCTTTGTAGCACAATCTATAACTAGTAGTGCCATGAAAATACCCAAAAACTCTCTTTATTGTTATCTAATGCCCCTTCCCTAGTTTTGACATATACCTGCTCAAAACTCTCATTGCATGTGAAATGTTTGATCTAGTACAGACCAATTCATACATAAAACTACCAACCACACTCTCATATGGAACATGATACATGTCCTCCTCCTCTTCATGTGTCTTAGGACACTGACCCACACATAACTTTACACCTACAAGAATAGGGACCCTGACTGGTTTACATTCCTGCATATTAAACATCTGTAATATGGTATCGACATATTTTCTTTGATTTAACCAAAGTCTCCTATTTTCTCGATCTCTTTTAATTTCCATGCCCAAAATGAAATTTGCAGCACCAAGATCCTTCATGTCAAATTTAGAGGAAAATTGAGTTTTCACATCCTGGATAATCTCTTTGTTGTTTCATATCAGCAACATGTCATCCACATACAAGACCAAATAAATCAAATGATCACCAATTAATTTGAAATACACATAGTGATCATCTTTTCTTCTTATGAAGGCAATTCCCAACATATAAGTATCAAATTTTTGATAACACATCCTTGGTGATTGTTTTAAACCATACAGGTACTTTTTCATCTTGCATACCAAATCCTTCTTCTCTTCACAACAAATTATTCTAGCTGCTTCATGTAGATTTCTTCTTCCAGATCCCCATGTATGAATGTTTTCTTCACATCCATTTGTTCTACTTCAAAATAAAAACACAACAACAACAAATAACAAAAATCTAATAGAGGTTAAATTGGAAATAGGAGAAACAATATCACCAAAATCAATTCCCTCAACCTGGGAATAACCCTTTGCCACTAATCAAGTTTTGTATTTCTCCACTTTTCCTTCTGCATTCAGCTTCGTTTTAAATATCCATTTTCTGCCAATGGTATTTCTTCTAGTTGACAACTCCATTAGATACCAAGCCTCATTTTTATCCAAGGATGTCATTTCTTCGACCATGTCCTTTTTCCACAGTTTTCCATCCTCTGAATCCACTTCCTCCCTAACCGTTCTAGGATCATCATCAATAATAGAAAAAGAAAAATTTGAATTTAAATAAGGTGGAGCATACCTTTTCGGTAGCCTTTTTTCCCAAAATGATTTCCTCAATACTGGAGTATGAGGATCTTCTTCTTTTGATTCTTGTTCTTCTAGAGAGTCCGATTCATCATCCTTTAACTGAAACTCTATATTCTCTGGTTCTTCCTTACTTGGTAGAACTTCCTATTTGAAAACATCTTTCATTTCTCTAAATACCACATCTTAGCTATACACAACCTTCTTAGTTTATGGGTTCCAAATATTATAACCTTTGAGACATTTATACCCAATAAAGATACACTTTTCAACCTTCTTGTTTGGCTTACTTATGTTTTACTTTGGAACGTGAACATAGGCCTCGCAACCAAATACCTTGATATGTGTGAGAGAGGTTTTTTTTCCAGTGCATACCTCATGTGGAGTCTTTTCATCCAGTGTTGATGAGGGTGATCGATTGACTAGGTAACATGTAGCACCCACTGCCTCAACCCAAAATTCTTGTCCTAACTCGACACCACTGAGCATGCACCTTTCTTTTTCCATCGGCGTCATGTTCATCGTTTCTGCAACTCCATTCTATTGAGGTGTATATGGAGTACTATTATCCCTTTATATATCGCACTTCTTACAGAAATCTTCAAATTCATTGCCACAAAACTGTCCACCATTATCCATCATTGACACCTTAATTATTTTATTTGTTTGATTCTCAACAAGAGCCTTAAAATATTTAAACCTGTCAAATAATTAAGATTTCTTCCTGATGAAATATATCCAATTATGCCTTGAGAAGTCATCTATAAAGGAGACATAGTACATAGATTTTCCCAATGATGGAACTGACACAAGTCGAAACACATCACCATGCACTAGTTGTAAAATCCCTTCTTCCTTCATTGCACCAGAGAGGAATCTTACCCAATTGTGCTTCCCATATACACAATGTTCATAGAAATAAAAAATCAAGAGATCAGTTAGACATACCTTCAACCATACCTTTACCATGTAGTAGTCAAAAACCCTTCTCTCTGATATTCCCTAGTCTTTGATGCCGCAACATAACCTTTTCTCCTGAGACTGTAGGAGTTTTTTCTTCTTCAACTCCAATATCAGGAAAAATGGAACTATTACACCCATCACTAATAGTTCTTCCTTGCAAATTATTGAGAGTTCCAATCCAAACTCCCTTCATCAACACCATTTCTCCTTGAAACATCCTGCTAATTTCTTTTTCAAATACTATTTTTACCCCTGCATCGTTCATTTTTCTTATAGAAATAAAATTTATGGCCAATCCTGGGATATGCAGAACACTGGGAATTTTTATAATCCTTCCATGTATGAGCTTCAACTTGACTTTTCCTCATCCTCTGATTTTTGTTGGCGAGTCATCACCTAGGAAAACATTACCTCCATCATACCTTTCATATTCATAGAACCACTCTCTATGGGGAGTCATATGAAAGGATGCACCTAAGTCAACTATCCATGCCTCATGATATTCATGTGTAATTGAAGAAGCCAATTACACATCTTCTCCTTATTCATTGGAGGCATTTTCTTTTGTAGAAGGAGCATCTTCAAATCCCTTCACTCTCTCAATGCTTTTGGATCTACATTGTTTCTTGTAGTACCCTTCTTTTCCACATCTCAAGCATACCTTTACAAACTTTTTGGAAGATTTATATCTACCCTTAGACTTGGATCTCCCACTTGAGGAATTAGATCTATTTCTTTTCTAGGAGCATCCTCTTGCAAATAATGCATATGTCCTATGTCCATCCATGTTCTTCTGTCTCATCTCCATGTTCTTCTGTCTCATCTCCTTCGGTGATCCAAAATGGATCTAGGAACCAAAATGGGTCCACGAAGGCCTAAAAATAAAAGTTCTCAGAATTAGAAGAAACCAACGCCATTGCGTCCATCTCATCACGTTTGTTTCAGCCATATAATTTTTTCCTCAAATGGACATTGTATGTGAAAGTTATCGCGTTTTGACCGAAATCCCAAACAAGCAAAAAGTCGACTGGGTCAAATTCAACATTAACGTCAGTAGGTACGACAGGTGATGTCATCATGCATCAGCATGAAGTTCTCATGACATCATCATGATGACGTGGTGTCACCAGGAGGTGACACATGTCACTCAATTTCATCACTTTCGATCTAAGTTGGCACTGTACAGATTTGACACATGTCACCGTACGAATGACATGTGGCAGTCCATACAGTGACGTGGCCCAATGACAGATGGAAACATGGTCATACGAATGATAGTTGGGTCTATAACAGGTTGATTTGGAAGTGACATGTGGCAGGTGACTGGATTGTACAACGGATGGCATGGCAGTACAGGCTAACACATGGAAGTACGACAAAATGACATGGCAGTGACACGTGGCAGGCGACTGGATTGTACAATTTCGTGGCAGTGTTAATTGGGTAGATGACTGGATCGATGTGTCAGCAGTAAAGGCCAATCACAGGGTGACATGTGGCCCAATCACAGGGTGCCACATGGCACCCTGAATTTTCCCAAGTTTGGTTGGGTAAAAACTTGTTATGGGTCGGGGGATTCGAATGCCGGACCTCACGGGATATGCAACGAGTTAGTAACCAGTGACGGACCATTCGGGCTAACGGTGGTGCTTGTTCCATAAACAAATCATATGTTATATATGTTGATGGTGGAGTGGAATGGGGGATAAGCCTTGATCGGCGGGGACCAAGACCAACCGACCAGGGGCTGGAGACCAAGAGCTAGTCTGGAGTTTGGGCGTGTGGATCATAAGGGCTTGTCCACATGGGCCATAACCACATGACCAGGAGCTAGAAATGGAGGGGCCAATGCGTCAATACCATCCCATGGCCATATGGCAGTTCACATGCGACTAGGGGCCTGGATTCAAGGAGTTACGCGTGATTTTGTCCAAAATATGGGTTTTTAAACTTTATAATATAATTTTGGGATATTTTGGCCATTATTGGAGGATCTGGAGCTCTTTTTGAGGCCATATCTTGGGGGGAAGTTGGGAGGTTGTTTCCAACTTCAATCCTATATAAAACATAGGTTCTTGGAATCATTAGGAGATTTAGAGAAGGAGAAATTATGAGGAATTTGACAGTCAAAGCCATTTTTATGCTGGGAAGATATTGAGGAGAGAAACTTTGGGGGCCATTTTTGGGAGCTTCATTCATCCATTTTCAGTGTCGTTAGTTGTGTTGGGTTCTTGAGGTCTAGCAGAAACAACCAAACCAGTTTTTAATCCATTTAACACTTTTCTAAAGATGTTTGAAGCTTTGAAGAGAAATAAGAAAGCCTCACCCACTGAGACAAAGGCCCGGAGACGTAGGCGATATTGCGGAACTCCATTAACAACTTTTGTTGTTATGTTTTGTTGATTCTTTGTGATTATTTCCAGATCTGTATATCTTATTATGGATTCCATGTTACATCCTTAATTCTTTCTCTTTATTTAATTATTAAATGGTTAATGAATTCATGCTTTAAAAACTTAACCATAGTCTTTAAAATATCTTCTCGGATCATTCGAAAACAAGGATGAGACCACATCATCAAAACTCAAGGTAGATGTACTACTACCTACGGCCATAGCCATACTATCCCATGAGTCTTGTAAAGAGCATAGTAAACTAATACACTTATCTTCATCTGAAATTTTAATGTCAACAGATAATAACTGACTTACCACAATATTGAAGACATTTATATGCTCTGTCAACGAGTCTCCATCTCTCATCCTCAGGTTATACAACTTCTTCCACATGAACAATTTATTTACCAGGGACTTAGACTGATACAAAGCCCCCAACTTATCCCATAATGACTTGGTTGTAGCTTCCCCTGATACATTCAGTAAAATTGAATCTGAGAGACACAATTGGATTGTGCTCTTTGCCTTCCGATCCAACTTTTTCTAGTCATCTATTGATGTTCCAATAGGTGCAGTACCTAAATCCATCGTGATCCACTGATCTTTGTATACCAACAGATCTTCCATATTGATCTTATATAGCTCAAAATGTTTCCCATTAAATTTTTCGATCTCTATTTTCGAATTGTTCGACATTTCTTTTCACCTGAAGAATCAATATTACAGATCTCCCACTGTAACAAGGCTTATCACAGTCCCAAGCCAAACCTCTGACCATAAAGGAATCCCCCTAAAGTCAATAATTTCTCTAATACCAAATTTATATTTTAACCTTGTACAATTATTTACTACAGACATATTTTCAATAAAAGAACAGAAAATATACAATGGAAAATACACACATTACACAAAGACTTTTCCCCTAGAAACCCAATCTGGGAAAACCAGCTTATTCTATATTCATCATCTCATATATTGTTTACAATACAATATAAATATAGGATATTGTAGCATCCAAAACCATAATCCAATGACTTGGATTAGTCAACAACCCCAATTCATCAATCGGAAATAGAAAACCATTGGCGAAAACCATGTGCCGAAAAACTGCCCAAAAACGGACGCAAAAAACCGCAAAGAATATAACACATACCCAACAGAAAACATTGTTATTGATTGCATACTTCTTGAGGTAATATAATTTATTTTGTATCAACTTCTCCATTGAAAATGACTTAAGTCATATTAATGAAGAAGATTTTATTTCAATATTCTAAGGAATTTTATGTAGAGTTTGTCAGCTACACTAAATGGCCATGAGAAATCAAAAGTTTTGTGGAGACACATTGAACCTGTTTGCATGAGAAGAAATTATAATTTTCACTAGTTAATGTATTACTCGTATTTCACAACATTTCCCCTACCATAAATAAATGAGAATAATACTTGGACATTAGGTATTTCTCTAGTTTGATGCATTCCCAAAGTTTTCGATTGCAAAGACACAGTTTCCTGGTGCATCAATAAGTTTATTCAAAATCGAAGGGAAATTTTATTGCACAACAGATTCCATATCTCTTTAGTTCTTTCAACTTTTAGGAAGATTCTAAAATTACAAGAGTTGATTATTACATTCAAAGGAGACAAAGCTAGAAGTTTCCTCAAGTAGAAGAACAACAGATTGGAGCTTCTGCAAGAATACTTAGAAGATCCTTCAGCAATGCTAGAAGATATATCCAAAATTCAAGCCAGTTCATTGAAAAATACTTACCAAGAAGTATCATGGATTTTTACTAGAATTATAGGATAGGAATCTAAGGAAACCATTCCTCGGTTGGCTCTTTATATCTATAATTTACAATCCATGAACAAGCAATTTTTTATTGGGGAAAATTTGTTTCCACTGAAATTTATTCACAAATATCAAGTTTTAAAGACACTAAGAAGTTATACATGTCCTCCTACTTGATATTCTCTATTACTTACTATCATATCTTCAAGGGATTGAACATAGTGAGAAGGGTAAATTGTAATGTTGACTTGGTCACAATGTGGTATCAAGCCCTGTGGAAGCAAAAGGCCAATCACTTATTTTATGAAGTATATAATGACTTCCTGTTTGTTTTTAAGAAGTTGGTCTTTGTAGAAAATACATCTAGACTGTCACAGGAAGCATTAACTCACTAGTAAATTTGGGTCATTTTGCGATGACTCTTTCGACGCTCTTGCAATGTTATGTCATGGATATTGTGACAAATATTGGCTCTCCCAAAAGTCGATTCACATGTCATGGAAAGTGAGATGAACCTGAAAAAATGTCTCAAGAGCGACGATGTAACATACCCAACCACCCACAGGCCGGGGTATGCTATCTTCAAGCCCACCCTTGGACTTCTTTCTCTTACCGATACCTTTTTAAAATTTAAGGGTGCATAAAAGAAAAGACTAAATCGACATGCACAACAATATCCAACAAGCATGCATAATCTAAGATTTAGTTAGATGATAATTAAAATACAGAGCAGAATGCATTCATACATAGATAATAATATCACAACAGAGAGCACGTATATTTATGAAATAATACACCAACTGGCTGTAGACCAAGGACGTTTCACCCAACTATAGACACTATTGTTCCAAAACTCAGCAACACCATCACCCCCGAGCCAGGGCTATGAATCCACAAGGATGGTTCCAGAGTGTTACTTGGATTCCCAAACCAGTCAGCACCCAATATCTCACAGGCTTCCTAGCTCTCACAGCAATCCAAGTACCCATCTCTCTTCTACCCAGTTTGCACCACCCAAGAGAACAAACCTCCACCCTTCTCTGCCATGCAATCCCTCAAGAAGTCCTTCTTCTTATTCAAGCTCCTGCGCAACTGGTCTAGAATCTCAATGCTGGAAATATCAGGACTCGAATCTATGGGCAACGCTGGACAAAGGCCAACGCATCTCAAACATGAAGGCCTCAAGTCATGGTTGGATCACACCAATGACCACTACATACCACCATACTGTGGCTAATTCTACAACAGTCTGGTTCCCTTTCCCAAGAAAATACGTGGATGAGGATGGATCAATTAATGGGTAAGTGGGTGCATGAAAGTGCATGAGGGAAATGAATGAACGTACAGGAAATTAGTGAGCAAGCCATCATTCAAACCCCCCATCAGACAAGAGGCGGGTTTAAGTAACTTTGAGGGGAATCAAGAACCTCCTGGCCTTCCTCAAGAAGCTCATGTAACTGATCCCCTCCCTTAGACAAAAAGGGGTAATTAAAATAGGAATAAACACTTAGCTCCTAAATCCCCCTCTCTTTTGGAATCATATCCCCCTATAACTCTAGTCCTTTTACATCTAGTATCCAACGATGTATTTATTATTAATAGTGATAAAAACATTACATGTCTTGGGCACACTAGCCTTTTAATATTTTTTTGTCCACTCTGGCCTACAATTATGATAATGAACTATGTTTGTGATTGTTTCTCATAACAACAAATAGTTGGTGTCGCACGAGCGACAAAGAAGGGATATCATTGCAAGAGTGACAAAGAATGGATATCGTCGCAAGAGTGACAAGGTAGGGAAATCGTCGCAAGAGCGACAAGAAAGGGAAATCGTCGCAAGAGCGACAAGGTAGGGATATCGTCGCAAGAGTGACAAGCTATGGATATCATTGCAAGAATGACATGGAAGGGAAATCATCACAAGAGAGATAAGGTAGGGATATCGTCGCAAGGGCGACAAGGTAGGGATATCGTCGCAAGAGTGATAATTTAGGGATATCATCGCAAGAGAGACAAGGTAAAGAATCTTGCGATGAATCATCTATACTATCAACGAAAAGGACATCATAACAAGAGCTACGACTGTAAGGATTCTTGCGATGAATTAGATATACTATTGACGAAAAATCTTCATCGATAGTATAGCTAATTCGTCGCAATAATCCTCTCTTGCGACGACATATATATATATTTTTTTTAAACAAATAGTGATGCCCTTATTCATAGTATTTCTATCACTTTGAAATATTCTTATGTAAACACAAGAGTTTGAATGTGGTAATGTTGTTGTCTCATTATTAATAAGTTGTTTTGAAATATGTATATTATTAGTACAATATAATATAAACTAAGGAAAATACTAAATAAAAAAAAATATAAAGGAAAAGTCTTTATATGGTAGAGACCCACTATCACTCAGATGAGTTCATCATGTCTCCCAATTTAGAATCCGCCACCACCATTACAACTACCACTAATGCAAAAACTTCTATGTTCTTGACAAGTGATTTTATGGCCATGGAGATTCAAAAATAACAAATAGGACTAATGACACTTTATAATTGGTTCATAGTGAAATTGCTTACAACATAATTACTATAAAAATAATGAAACCACTAAACTACAATTATCATTTTTCGCTTGCATACATCACACAAAGAACTTTTACACATTAAAAAAAATTACAAAACTCATAGACATTATACAAAAAATTCTTGCAAATATATCCAATAAACTAATTACACACAATTTCTAAAATCTACATTTGTGATAATGAACTATGTTTGTGATTGTTTCTCGTAACCAAATATCCATTTTTTTGTTGAAAGAAATAGGGTAGTTTGATACAATACACCCATTGACTCATCACTAGTGCATAATCCAATTTGATGTTATAAGCCTTACAATAATTCGTTAATCAGTTCGAGTAACACAATTTTTGTTCACCACATCATGCATATCGAACCAATTGTAAGTTTTAGACTAATCAAAGTCTTTAGTTTTGATGGAAAAATACATAATAATAGCATTCGTTACTAAAAACTCCTTCAAGCAATACTGAAGATAATATTAGAGAGTAATTGTATCAAACAATTGTTTATTATTTTGTTTATTTCATAATGCAAAGAAAAAGAAAGAAAGAGTTTAAATTTGAAGTTCCTTCACCTAAATTTGTTTGTTTCTAAAAAAGATAGAGTTTAAACTTGAAGTCCATTCACCTAAATTTGTTTGTTTCTAAATTTCATATAGTTGATGATAGTTGAAGTGGAAGTTTTTGAAGACTATTGAGTATTGTAAAAAAACCTAAATTTGTTTTTTTGTAAAATTTATCTAGCTAATAATAATTGAAGTGGAAGTTTTTCATGATTATTGATTATTTATTATACCCTATAAATTGTTGGTACATACCATTATTTAAAACCTTAGTTAGAATCTAGGTTTACTTCACCTTTTCTAAAACATTTATAGCATTTCTTGATTTCACAGTTATATTGGTACACATACACAAGGGGTGGATACTGCAAAACAAGAATTTACCTATCTCGGGTATGCTCAAATGGGGATGGATTTCCCCAAGGATATCTAGGACTACCAATATATACCCCATAGGTTGGGAAATGTTACTGTTTTGAGGAGGGAGAGTGTCAGCCATATCCCTTAAAAGACAAGAAAAAAAATGTGTTTGTGTTTGTACTTTGTAGTATTAGCCATACTTCTGTACTAGTGTACCTATTTTTTGGGGGGGTCTCTATTCTGATAACATATCGTATGCCCGGACCCATGTACCCATGCTGCCTTTCTTGAGTTTCTTTTTAAAACATTTTCAACTTAGCTATAATAATTGGTTTTGCGAGAAAATTGCTTATGTTTAGATACAGAACAAAAAAAGGGTTCACCTAAATGTGAAACCCCCTAAGTCAAAGGAAAAGAAAATGACTTGCATCTAATTTATATCTTAATGCATATACAGGGGAGATTGGGAAAATTATCCAATTTCTTCAAGCCTTGTATTATTTATGTTATTAGTGTGGACACTTAAGGCTATAAACTACTTGGCATTTCGTCTATATTTTAATTTTCCCCTTTAACAGTTTAAATTTTTGGAAGACTGCCAGAAATTCTAGGTTGATTTTTCATAGTAGGAGGAATGGGGAATCACCAGTACGTTTTTAGATAAAGGTTCCATTAGAGTATAATGAAAACAATTCATAGGACAATTTTCAAATTGATGCTTATGAAGGAAGTGAAATAATAACATTAAAAAATACCTGGGAATATTGCCCCCTTGTACCATTCAATGGAAAGGTAATAACCATTATTGTCCCCTTGGCCCCTTGGCCCCTTGGCCCCTTGTGAAAACTATGGTTATAATCTAGTTAGAAAATTCTACTTGATATGGATGCATGCCATATATTATGTGGGCCTTTGAGGACTACACTAAACATTTTTTCATTAGAAAAAAATCCACTTTCCTTCAAACAAACATTAGTGCTTGATTATTTTTCATTTCTATATGTATCCATTGTTGGATTTTGCAAAGATGTGCTACAATGGTTTGAACAAATGGTAGGCAAAGCTTGTGGTCACTTGTGGAATTATTGTTCCACTTATTTGTCTTGTGGTTTCCACTAAGAGTTTCACTTTATAAGACACCATATGGGTGTTGAACGAGATGACTATGAAGATTTGACATTCTTACTAAAGATCCTGTTAAGGTGATGCAGTCAACAACAATAACTCTCGAAAAGTCAATTGAAGCGAGACATTAGATTCCTCATGAACAATAGATATTATATGTAAATAATCACCAAGAACATCAACAAATTCTGAAGGCCTTCACACTGATTTACTAAACTAGACTTATTTTCAAGTCCCAAGTTATAAAAATAAAATAAAAAATGGAGGTCTCTCTTCCTTTCAAGTTATGAAAATCATGTGATACTAGCATGAATTAATCTTTGTAGAGAGGGTGCATATTCAAGAAGAGGAGTTTTTGTTTATCTAGTAAATTGTGCCAATGCTATAGAATACTAATGTCTTTCTGTCAAAATGATTTTTTAACTCCTTGGATTAATGATTATTGTTGACATTTGGGTTTATATAGATAGTCTAATATTGGGTAGAATATTAAAAGAGATGGGTGTTGTAAATCATTTGGTTCTCATGCAATTTGAGGAAGACAAATTGAAGTAGTGAAGAAGGTAGGTGGGAGTAACCTTACAAATTTCTGGACGATAGTGTCCAAGGGATACAATCCTAATGTTGTAACATTTACTACATTAATGGATGGTCATTTCAAGAATTAATAAATATTGAAGAGGCCAGTAGGGTTCTTGATAAGGTGATTAAGCATGAATTTTCTTCGGACTTTGTCACTTAACAACATTATTATTCATGCTCTTCATAATGCAAGGAAGTTACTGTAAGAATTTCAACTTTTGATGAGATATAAAAGATAATTTGTACTCCTGATATGACCCAACAAACATATATTTATTTAAAAAAAATAAAAATTGAGATAGCTTGTGCCCCTTCTAAAGGAGATAGCATAAGGGTTGATCATTCAATAGAAGGTTATCTCTCTTACTCTAATCGCATATTTGATGTCTTATGTGGGTGCAAGAATTTTATGGATGTGTTGTTGTGTCTTTGTTGAACATTTCATATGGTTGTTACATATATATCAGATATGTCCTTGACTAGTAACACTTGTTGTTTGGTGGTTTTGTCACATCTTCTTTAACAATTTTCAAGTTATATTTGTTTCCTAGACTCCATAGCTCAAGCACAAGGCACCAAGTCTTGCTTGGATTCTCATGTTATATCTTAAAAGACAAAGAGATACAAGTTTGGAACTCTTGAAACCCACAAACAAACAAGCATGTAAAATTTAAATCCAAACTTGAACAATTCAATCTATTAAATTTCATGTTTACCAATGCCTTCAAATCTCTAGGATGATATCCATGGAACCACAAATTGATACAAAAATTGTATGTCAAGGCCAATAGAACCAAGGAGTATTGAATCAATATATACCAAGACTAAGGGAAGCTAAAATTATCATTAAGTGTATAATAAAATTGCATTCACGGATATATACAAGCCATAGAAATAACATTATGTATATTATCAGATGAAAAAGTAACCATAATGTCAATGCATTATATGCATCATTACATGTTCAGCTATATAATGTACATCTAACTGTCTTATAAAATTATTACACACCATCAATTTCTTTTAGTCTTCTTTTGCGTTTTCCACTTCTTAAGTAATTCATCCATCTCCATGTATTCGTTTACTGGGTTCTCTTCAGTAGCTGATGTTGTTTCAATCCTTTTACGTCGATCATGTCTAGTCTCGTACCCATGGCGTGGAGGCTGTTGTGAGGGGCCATCACCTACAAAAACAAAAAATCTTAAATTTATATGGCCAATTTTTAAATATCATTGAAGTAGTTCATTAATATTATAAAAAAAACAATGCAATGTAATTATTTACCTGGTCCTCTAGTCAACATCATTGGAATGGTTTCCCTATTCACCTGATCTTCAGGTAGAGGAGGCTCAACTATGACATTCTCTGCCATTGAAACATAAAAACTTATAAGTAAAAAATTTATAAGTACGAAATTATTAAGTATATGATTAATATACATCCATTTTACCATTGTGGGCCTCAGTCACAGGAACATCTTGGAGTTGCACCCCACTGGGATGGGGCTGATGGGGAGCACCGTGATCTTATGGTTGCGTTGCACTATCAATTCTTTGTTGTCCAGTACTAATGGTTTCATTTATAGTGTTGCTCCCCTGATTAAAACAAAGTAAGACATTAGATTATGAACAATATCAGACATTTACGTATTTTATAAGTAATGAAAGGTTAATGTGGACTGATTTGTATTTACCTTATCCCACAAACTGGATCTTTGGGTCTGTCCCATGCTTTTCCTACAATCAACCATGACTTTATAACCATACTTGTAACCAAGTTGGAGGTTTTCCTCCATGGTTTCAGTTCTAAAGTCGTCGCCCTCCATTGCATAAGGGTATTTTTTTTAATATTTTTGGCTACAATTAGCTGAAATTTGTAAAGCGATACAAATAATATTCTTAAGTTGTTTGGGTACTTATGATTTGTGACTATAACCTCGAGTAGCCGCCCTGGCCTAGCTTGTGTTGGCCATGTTTGTAAATCCTTTCTTTGGTTTCCTTTGAAGTTCCAAGCAACCTATCATCAAAATTTTCAAGTATGTTATATATAACCACACTTTTGTTTATATCTAAAGAAAATTAAAGCTGGTATTGAAATCAAAATATTGTAATTTACCTTGGGGTACCAGTTATTTTTTCTCCTGATTTTTTCAATATATTTTCTTTTGCATCATCAATGATCACCTTCCACTCCCTCTCTGGAATTGAGGGAGGACACTCATACCTAGGATTTCTTTCCAAGATTCATCTATAAACATCCCGCATATATTTTAAATATTCTCCCACTGCAGAGGTGACCGCTTTTTTATTGAACATGTCTACTCCAAAGAGGCCTTCGAGATAATCCATAAGTTCTTTTTTGAGGTTGGAATTTTGGAAATTCCACCTCATGCATAAGGTTTACCGAAAAATAAACAAGGCCTTTCTCTCTAGGTGCCTATAAAAATGGTTGTTTCCTACACACAAAAATATATGATCATTAATTTAAAAATAATAATCTAGATGATTTGTGTATGAGATGGACAACATGAAACAATTAAAATATGAAAAACTACTTGGGAGTCTTATTTGTTTTAATGGGAGTCCATTATCGTCGACCAAAAATGTGCATGGAAGGGTCCTCATTCTTGTCACACGTCTAACTCCAAGAAATGCAACCATGTCAACCACATCATCAGCCTCATATCTGTCACCATCTCTAGAGGTTGACTGATGTGTGGATGTTTGGCGGTGTGTTTCATGTCTCCTATCTAAATTAGGTGTGGAAGATAGAGAAGTAAATAGTACTCTAGTAGTTGTATGACCTCCTGCATCGGGACTCTGTGGCATCTCTGCAATGCCACTACTACCAACACCGGGTTGAATAGGCTCCAAAAATCTCTTTATAAAAAAGAAAATGTTTTTTCCTAAGATAATGTAAAAGTTAACGAATAAATTTTCATAATTGTACATATGAGTACATTAGAAAAAAACACTTTAAATTATGGTTATTACCTTATATCTGTTAAGTTGTGACATAAGGAGATTGATCTTTTCTAGGACGTAGGGAGTTTGATCTGGACGATATAATAAGCTAGAAATTTCCTTGTCCACTCTAATGATCTTTTTTTTTATTAATACCATCGGATTAGGGGATGAATACAACCCCTCCTCATTGGCAAAATCATGATCAACATGGCCTGCCAACTACATATAATTTCAACAAAAACAATGTTATTTCAATAAAATTATATAAGAAAATAATAAAATTCACATAAAATGAAAGTCGAATTTGATAATCATTTACATGTTCTGCTGTTGTCCCTTTTCCACAATCATCCTACCACATTATAATATAATTAGAACCCCCAAATATTTAAAAAATTGTTAATGATAACAAAAAAATTGATTGCCATCCAAATAAAATCAACCTCAACGATCAACCTCCCACATTATTATAAAATTGGGACTGTGAAATATTTAAAACAATGTTAAAGATAAATAAAAAAATATAATGCAATAAGTAGAGGTTGTTTAAAGAGGTGTTGCATAAGTACCCCCACACTATTATTCAATTTTTTTATTCGATTCAAATGGTAATCCACTAATAACTCTTCCCCGAGAGCTATTTTTTTTATTGCGCATAGGACTACCCGATTCTCTTCGCATCCCTCATATATGAAATTCGATTTCTTGTTTGTTGTCCTGGGTCATGTACTTTTTATAAACCCTGCAATATTGTTAGAATCTTTAGGCTTTCCATCAATATAAATAGGCACGCCCTTATTTTTATCCTTGTTTATTAGTTGTATATAATTTGTGGCGAGTGCATATCTCTGCATACTTGGCATGTACCGGACCAATCACATCCAATCGTTATAATTGTAACACGTTTCAACATAGTCCATCAATTCAGTTATTGTATTGTATTTTACAGTTATTCCATCCATGGAAAATAGCCTTAGGCCATGCAGGGAGAATGGTGCAATGTGATATGTCATATTATTGAAAATGAAGTCAAAATCTATAGGAGGTATTTCCTTAGGTACCCATTGTTTCACCAGATGCTTATACCTGAGTTGAACCTCTATGTCTCCTATTCTCTCATCATCATAAGATCATGATCCTCCTTTGACAAGAAAAAATTTCATGCGTCTACAAAATTTTCTTCTGACTTTTTCACCCCTGGTCCTTGTTTGCTTATCATATCTACTAGATGCAATCGCATTTCCCTCTATTTGTCCTAATATTTCATCACTCAACAAAGAAATATCTGACAGGTACCTGTTTGGTTGTACCTTCATTTCCATGTGCATGTGTTGTTGGTGAGTAGTCCATCCTCATCCTAGTTCCAATTTTTGAACTTTTTTTTTCTATATTCAAATTTCTAAATAAAGTTGTTATATCTGTAGTTTTGGATACACAATTAGAGGGTGAAATTAACAATATTAGTAGGGGAACTCATGCATGCAGTGGATTCCCAACTTAGTGAAGGGTATGAATCTATTGGTGGGTGCACCTTAATTTGACTCACTTATCCATACAAGCAATATGCACTATGGTTAGATTTCACACTATGGAATAGTAGTCAACCACCTAATGTAATGTGATATCCCTCTTGATTTTGGACATATTAAGTGTTAGCTCCCGCAATGTCTAATTCCAATCACCTTTAATAAGTTTTTCAGCCTTGAAATTGGTATTCATGAAGGGGGTTCACTGTCCACGTTTTGTCTTCAAAATGTTGAACAATTACTTTGTTTTTTTCATATGGAATCCCTAATGAAGTAAGAGGAAAGTATGTTAAGGTTTTGGTGAGTAAAATTCCAAGTCCCTTGCAGAGAATTTTATCTATCATGGCAGATTTATAGCCCTCACAAGAACAGAAGAGCATAACACAGTTATGTTGCTATGGTTTTGATATGCAACAACCAATAATGAAGACATGCACTCTATTTTGGTTCTTTAATGATGAGTAATTTAACATAATTCAAAGGAGGGTGTATATGGTAGCATCTTAGAGGAATTCTTCTTTCAGTTTTGAGAAATTAAATATATATATATATATATAGCATTTGCAAAAACCTTCTATGTTTATTTTAAACATATGAAGTTACACATATAAAATTGATGTCTTAGGGAGATATAAGGTATATGTTTACAAATTGTTCTGATGAAGAGTTGAGTCCACATTCCTTATAGACTCATATATTGAATTATGAAAACCTTAGTAACTGTAAATACACTGAGATGTACATTCACTGCATACTTTGTTTTATATGAAGTAAGGGTTGATTGGCTGAGCTTGTCAAAGAGGGACATGTCTACAGTGACAGTATTACAAAGGCCTTTCTTAAGGGTACAAAGTATTATCCTTCCAAGATTCAATTTCAGATGCATTTTATGCTTGTCTAAAGTACTTGGAGTGACACACTATGGCATAAACTCTAATTTTGCATAATAATGTAGGGGAAAGCCTAAATGACCAAAATTGGTATGCCCTAGCATATGATAGGTTATGTTATGAAATATCAAGTCTAAAGAGACCAATTACAGCCTTTAATTCACCTTCAAGGTCATTTCTTCATGCATAAATGTCAAAACAACCATATACAACAAGTTGTTAGCGCAAACTGTGCTTTTCCTATGTATTGCGCTACCAACTCTTCAACTTTCAATATGGATGCGTTTTGGTCAAAATTCGACTTGGAAAGAGGATTTTTGGGTCAAGGTGGACACATGTATTTGAATATAATATCATCCCCCATCAAATCATGTAGGTGGCACTTTGTTTCCTCAATGGAAACATTCTAGGGATCAAATCCTAGATTGTAGGAATATGACTAGATTTGGAAATTTGTATTTTCATGTTTTAGTCATGTTCTTTCGAGATAGATTCTAATTAGATGGAAAGGTATTTTTGAAAGTTGAGAGAGGTTTGTTAAAATAATGAGAGCCCCTTAAAAAAATGTCTCATGTTTCCAAAATATGTTTTTATTTCGGAGATATAGGTCAATCTTTGAGCAAAATATTTCCAAAAAATTTATACTCTGTTTTTGCTAGCCACCTCACAAATTCAGATTTGAGTTGGATATCTTCAACAAACTAAAGATAGGTGAATAGGTTATGAGATCCATCTATTTTGGATCAATATGAGCATGTAATATCTCTATAAATAGTACCAAAGGGAGGAGCTAAAGAGGGTTCGATTTGGAGGATTTGGGAGACTCCTTTGTAAAATACTTTTGAATACATATTGGAATATAAGCTCTTTTCACTGTATCTATTTAGACCTTCATCTTCATTTCTTTATGTACCTATGGCTGAATATTATGTTCATTTTTCTATTTTATCTAATGACTGATAACTGTCATCTTGTCTTTTCATTGATAAACTAGAATCACAAGTACTTTTCCTATTGTAACTAGCCTTTCATATGTACTCTTAGTGTATATGATCTTGTTGGTATGATAGCATTCTCCATCCACTTTCAATTATTAAGTTATTTGATTAGTACAATGAAGGCCCTATTTGTATGAGTGTGTTTATATATGTCTTGAGTGAGTGAGATCATATCAATTCATTCAACTTGATCCATTTTATAGCTTTATTTGAAACATTTGATTAAGTTACCAAGCTCACTTGATCTGCAACCTAGAGTGACTCTTGGAGTGATAACAATTAAGGACACATTAATGTGATATCCCTAAATTCTACTAATTCTCACCTTCATGGAAAAATAAGAGCTCACTTTTGAAGGTGAAAAGGATAAATATATTCATTGCATCTAACTAAGGTCGACCTAGGAGGATGTTGTACTCTAGGTCTACTAGAAGTACTAAAAAATGGGTGTCTACAATATCAAGACCAAACAAATAGGGATCACAATAGAATTGAGGGATCTAGTCTTAGATTTGTTGAAACCTTAAAGGGTCCAACAAGTGGGTGAAAATAAATTAACAATAAGGACATGATAGATAGGAGTTCTTATGATGTTAAGGGAAAATCCAAGATCATAAATTACTCATTTGATGGTGAAATCATTGTGATGGATCTAGATGAAGAACATGTTTACCATATTGGGTTTCCATTCCTCTCTCAAAGGAATGTGGGAAATATCTAAGGAGAGAGAAAGGGACAAATATTTTGTAAGCCTAGGGGAGAAACCGTAAAAGGGAATGAATTATATGGGTCGTCTAGTCAGTACATGCTTAGAGAACATTCATGTAGGCCGACATCTCAAAGACATGAGAGAATGACCTTTGAATGAAGGAAGAATAATAGGAGGCAAGAAGTCAACTAGCTTGGGGAGAGGGGGGAGGAACGATACTAGAATATTCATGAGGAGATTCCCATTTTGTTTGAGAGATGGATCTAATCTAGTGATAAGGTAGCGGACCTTGAATGTCAATAAGGATAAAGGTTATTTTTTGAGTAGGTTGATCTAAAGAAAGACCTACCTAATGCATTAGGAGTAAAATATCCAATTCAGTGAGGTTAGGTAAAGAATCAGGTGAAGGGTGGTGCCTTTTGAGGTTAGAGTCAAACACTAGTGCCCGGGCACCTCTAGCGATATGGATCCTTTATATAACTTTGAGTGTAGACTAACTAGAAGAAGGGTTAGCATGAGAATTCTCCTTCTTTGTAGGATATTTAGGAGCGACCTTTTCTTCTTTGGAAGAATTGGAGTTGTCTTCAAGAGAATCCTTCTTCTTCTTGTTCTTCTTGGAATACTTTAGAAATCATGATTGAGCATCATATTCTTGTAGCTGTTGAGTTTGGCATTTTCTCATGTGACAACAATCTTAATCTTAGGAGCCCTATTAGTTTGTCCTTTGTTTGCATCAACTATTTAAGTTTTCAACAATCGTTTGTATTATGAGAGTCGTGCTTGTGTTATTTACACCAAATGCCATTTTTTTAGGTTGACGCATGATGTTGCTCCTTTCCTCTAATTTAAAAGATAGTTCTAATTTCTATTTTTGGCAGGGTCATTTTTGTCACCATGTCTCGCATTGCATTTCTATTGGAGACTCACAGATTTGGTGTTTTAACTATGTTATCTCCCACAATAGACTTAAGTTAGGAATTTTCTATTTGATGGAGGTTGTCGATGAAATCTTCAGTTGAAAGGGGATCTCTGATATAATTTTTTATCATGTTGTCTTGGTTTGAGGCATTGATAAAGAGGTGATAAAAGGTGTCTTCTAGTAAATTTTCCATAGAGTCGTGCAAAACCTTACACCATCAATGAATGAAAGTTTATTTATATTCCTCGTCTTCTTGTTTGAGGTTAACAAGGTTAAGGATACAAGATTCATTTGGTCGAGGGATGTTAAATTATTGGATGAACTAATTCGCTAACATGTAAGGGTTATAAATTTACTCTTTAGGGAGATGATGGAACCATTGAATGGCATAACCTACCAAGTATTGATGAAAAACATTTATAGTGATATTGTTGTTATAATGAAGAAACTTGACACATGTAGTAGTGAAAGATTCTAAGTGACACTCAAGGTATTCCTTTGTTGGAGCACCATTGAATTTAGGTAATTCAAGTAGTTTTGGGGCAATCCACGTCACTACAATTTGAGGGGAAAGGATTGTCTAAATGTTTTTGTGTAGGAAGGTCTATGTGATGCACGAAGGTCTTTATCCCTATTCCTCCATTTGAGCTCAATTTTTGGTTTGAGTATGCAACATAGGGGGGGTGTTATTGTCAAATGGTGGTATATTCCCACCTTCGCCTACCATACTTAGATGAGTACGTGGTCATATACCATGGATGAAAGAGGGTGGAATGTTGAACATGTTCATGATTGGATTCTAGGTTCCCTAAATGTTAGAGTTTTGAGGATGCACATATTCTTTTCCAAGAGGTTGGGAGAACGTTGGATGTATGCTTGGTTTTTGGATTGTGTAGAGGTTTACATGAATGCTTGGTTTATGGGTTATGTATAGTTTGACATGAATGCTTAGTTTTTAGATTGTGTATAGGTTGACATGAATACTTGGTTTACATATGGAGATGAATGTTTTGGAGTAGGACATTAACATTCCTTGGCTAAGTTTTGGAAAGTTTTGATTGTAAGGGGACAATTTTTGTTGCTACACATTTACTTTGCTTGTTTAGAATATATCCAGGATAGAAGTTCAAGGTAAAGTTTTAGGAAACATCATAGATGTACCAAGAATCATGGATATAACGGATAATGGGATGGTTGATGGGGATACCCAAGGTTCAATTGGGCCATGGATAGTGAGTGGAGAAACCACTTGAGAGAAATAAGGAAAGATATATGTTCCATCAAAAGGGGGATATGATGAAGAGGCCAAGACAGGGTCAGATCAAGGGAAAAAACTATTGATATAAGAGGAGGGGCTTCCCTCTTGCTTGGAAGAGAGGTGAGTTTCAAGCTAAGAGGTATTTTTGGTAAGTTGAATGTGAGGACCTCGCAATATATCAAGGCCTTGCGAGAACTCTATCTCAACACCTTGGAGGCATACCGAATGGTGAAGATGGGGAAAGGGATCATGAGTAGTGACTTAACCTACCATGTAAATAATGTTAAATTTAATGGCCTCATAATATAGAGGTAAACCCAAGAGAAGGAATTACTTTGGGAAGTAACCATGTAGGATTTCAAAGACAAAGAAGAGGAACCTCACTTATTTTCAAGAAATGGGACACAACACTCCCTATTGTAGGGGAAGGCTAGTATAAGAAGTAGAATTTACCATATAGAGGGGGGATAAAAGTAGTCTTTGACCACTTCCAGAATGGGATCATCCTTTTTAAGCAGGACAAGGACTAAAATATCTTCAAGGGAATTTTATATATTTCCATCAAGGACATGGACAATTTTGATGTGGACAATTTTTCATGGAGGCATATCTCCCAGACCTCTTCATGAAAGATTGTGAATCTATGGTGCAAGGAAAATATGTGATATGTGGGTTTATGATAATATTTTGAATTCTCCAATAACATTGCTCATTTGCATTAGATGTATCTTTGTCGGTCATGACCTTGTGTAAACCATTCCATTTGGTGTTTGTTGCACTAAGTGTAAAGAACAATGTTGGAGAATTATAAGATGGAAGTTAGGTATGAGCTATTTGTTACCTCTTTATTCCTTTTTATTTTAATGGTATCCATATTTTGTATTGATCAAATGAGGAATTACCCCAGAACTGATGCCATTAGACACAAACTCAATCATAAGGCCAACTAAGGAGAAAAAAAAACACACGCTAATTAATATAGGAGTCAAGCATGCAAACAAACCTTCTCACAAAGAAGCGCTAGTTGGTGATGGAATCCAACATCGCAGGATCGATGCACAAAGGGGTTGAGTTTTGGCGGGTGGAAAAGTTATGTTGACAACCTTCTTAATGAACTAACACCCTGGTGCAAGTTACCTCACTGAGCAGTGGGCAACCCTCCAAGGAGTCTGAGTGAGTCTAACCAATGTTGATCCCAAGTACAACACCACCTTCCCTATGTTGTCACCTTGTGTAGGAAGTCTAAAATATTATGGAATCTATGGTACAACCTACTATACCAAATAAGAGGGGGGATAGTCAACAGTTGACACCAAGACCAACAAAGTAGGGTTGATTACTCGGTCGGCCCCAATGCGACCTTGTGATTGACCCTTGTGTTAGAAGGGATTCCCAAAGTCAGTGATATAGCAACTGGATTTCACTCCCTAACTCAATTATTTATGTTTTTTTAGTAGCTTTGGAAAGTTCTTCTCACAATCCTATTCCAAATCTCTACACCTAAGCTAACATGGATTTGAAGATCCCTAGAAAACTTGCTAGATAAATTTTAATTAGCACTTGATTTTAGGTTGTTGTTACTCAAAGGAGTGGTCGTGAAACTGATGGTGTTTTGACTCGACTCTTTACACCATGCAAGAGGAAAATGAAATGAAAAAATTTCAACTTCGATGAAAACCATCTATGGGAAGGAGCAAGAGGTTTAAGAAAAGAAATAATTTCTTGATAGATTACTATGTGTGCAATGCTAATGAAAAAAAGTATGAGATAATTATCTCGACAAGTGGAATCAAAATGACCCAAATTTTAAAAATACCATGCAAATGTCATATTTCACTTATTACACCTATACAACATTGAATCAAATGTCATCATTTCTAACATCATAAAATTTTATGATTATAGAGACCACCATACACATATTAAATACTCATAAGGATCGCAGGGGCTTCACCTTGTGGATGACCAAGAATTATTTAAGGGAAATGGGAAACGGGTACTCAAAGAAATATACATAGGGACATATACCACTAAGTGCATATCCTCAAAGTAAATCATCATCCTCGTATCATATTTTAACAATTGAGTGGTGAAGGGAAAATGGATGTGGTGGGGTCATCTAGCAACATGATCAAGAATGGAAGTGATATCACCGGATTTCATAATAACAGGGAATGTCATAGGATTGTTTTAGGGGTCCTAAAGGGGCATAGATGGAACTTGCATATTCTTCAATTGTTTCCTTTATCAATAATAGTTGGTACAAGAGTGGGGACCTCTACATATTTGGTAAGTTGGTTTCAAATTAGTATAAGAAAATCAAAGGGTGCAATTTTGGGGGCTCTTGGGATAACAAGATCCAAGTGCGAGTTTCCCCATCTATCTTTACCAATGAAATATGGAGTAATATTAGGGTTATAGTTATCATTAGTGGGTGGAACAATAATTTTTATCTCCGATATGCTCAAGTGAGGCTACAAATTAGGTGGAAAAGGAAATAGAGTTGGTTGGATATTTGGGTCACCCAAGTACAAATGGCCTGTTTGGTATAATTTGGAAAATTAATCTAATTTTGCATTAAAATGAAAATAAAACATTATTATTTTCCTTCTCCCACCCCTTCATACATCTATGGCACTTTTTCATATCCCCTTTTGGGGTCATGGGAGCCACAACTCCAAAAACGCATCTAAAAACCAAATATAAATGCAAATGTAATTTACAATTAGCCTTATAGACCCAACATATTCAAGCAACCATAAACTTAGTGGATTATGATTGAATAAAAATAGTGCATCCATATAATGCGTTGATTTATGATCCTTTTATATTTGGTTATAGAAAGAGTGAAAAAGTGATGGAACACATGTTGGCTAACAAATGAGGCAAACTGTGTTTGAAAAAGTGCTAGTAAAGGCCCAATTCTATGTAAGTGATTAATAGTAAGCATGTGAAATTAGGCACGACTCTTAAAATGTTTTTCATTGTAAAACACTCTTAATGAAGAAAATTCATATGGGTTTTGGGATCAAACTCATATGGGTTTTGGGTTTGAACTAATGAAGCATGATTCCCACAACCAAAACAATCATCAATGTATGACATACATGGGAAACATAACCTGAAACTAAAGCTTATGCTATCATTTATAAGGTAAGACAAGAACAAAAAAAAAATCCAAATGAGCCATTATAGATTGCTTATGCTTGAGTATGGCGTTCTTTTAATATTTTAAATCCAATGCAAGGAGGTGAAATGGTGTTTGATTCAAACCTCACAAGTGTTGGGAAATTCAAAGGCTTCATATAGGTCAAATTTTGCTCGAACTTGTAATGAGTAATATAGGCCAAACTATGCTCATATTTATAATGAGTAATGGAAATTAAAAAAATCATTTTGAGGTTGAGTTTATAATGATAAATATGAAATCAAATAATATAGATTCAAACCCTTTAGTGTTGGTAAACATAATAGTGAATAGAATGATGGTTTCGAGGCCATGAGACTATTATATGTGCAAAAATATTCAAGGTACATGAAGTAGGTAAGCCTAGGTTGAACATAACAACAATGAAAGGATTGGGTTTGTTATCACTTGCTCATAACTAAAGGGAAATGGACCAAAACTAAAAAGGAATATAATAATATGATTTTGGTTAAATTATCCATAATTGAAAGAGGAAAGTTTCAGATCTGAATGGATCTTGAAACTGCATGAAAGAATAGATAGGAGAAGAATAAATTTCCATGTTAAGGGCACATGACATATCTCCTTCCATGACCCTCATTTGCAAAGTTTGGTTTGATATTATGGCCTTCAATTTTTCATTGCAGAGAGTCATCGAACTTAGTTGAGCTTTCATGCTCAATTGCAAGAATGTGGGCTTAGGGTGATGAAGAAATAACACATTGCGACTTGGGGAATGGTGAAGTAGGGATTGAATGCGATGGAATAGTGGTGAAAAAATATGCCCAAAACCTAGGTTGAGCATGGATCCCTTTTATTAATTATCAAATACATGCAAAATTTGAGTGTGCAAAGGTTATACTCACCATTCTTTCCCACAGTCTCGTGCCTCCTTTCCCTTGAAAATCTCAAGCCTCCTTTCTCGGTCCGATATTTCCCTCCTTTCCCTCAATTTCAAATGTCCCTCTCGCACCTCTTTTCCCTCGACATTCTCACCTTAAATAAATCATGCCTTACCAAATCCTGTCTCCTCAAAGAGTATGGGTGACCCTCGACACTCTCACGCCTCCTTTCCCTCGACATTACTCGTGCACCTCCTTTTTCGATATGTTCGGTCTCAGATGGCCCTCGATTAGAGTAAGCAGGAGAAGCAAAGGAGTAGATTAATGGTTCATTTGAAGAAGCAAAGGATATGGTAGAAGCAAGAGTAGCATAGGTCACAGAGAGATAGGTACCAGAGTCTCCTTGCTCAGTTTGCCTGGTATCAGATGGGATTGTTTGCTTGAAGAAGGGTAATTGATTTGAATTATGTTTCTACCTTAAAGAAAACCCGCCTTAATTAAGAAATCCCTCCTTACCAAACCCTGTCTCGGCCTCAAAGCGTATGGGTGAAATCGAAGTATGTTTCTACCTTAAATAAAACCCACCTTAATTAAAAAATCTGCCTCACCAAACCTTCTCTTGGCCTCAAAGCGTATGGGTGAAATCGAAGGTTATTTCTACATTTTAATATCGAGTAGAGTAGATATAAAAAAAACAAGTAATAATTATTTGAATTAAAGGATTTTAGTATTTTTTTTTCAAATTGTATTAATAATAGATATTTACTCTTTGATTTTTTTATGAAGGGGTAATTTCTTTTAGTAATTATCACTATAAAAATTATGAAACTTAGGTGAAAAGATGGGAAAATAACCGATACATGAACCAATAATTAGTATTAAGGTATAACCAATGTCAAGGGATATGAGGACCCTAAATGACACTTCTTAGGCTCATTCATCATGAACAACACCTAGAAACCACAACACAATTCATCTCTAGGGGGTCCTTAGCATCAGAGTTGGATAAGGACACCATTAGGAGATTTGCTATAGTAAGGATGGGTAGAGAGGCCTTAACCAACACATCACTCATTTGTAAGGCTTCCTTGAAGGCCTCTAAGCTGAAGGATATAGGTGTCATGAGTAGGTTTTGTTCCCTAGAAATGGTTCTTAACAACTAAAAATGGTTAAGGGGGGAGTAAAGGACTTAAGCCATAATTGAACCTTCTCAAGCCCATGTTCCATGAACAACACCCAGACCATCACCTTTTATCTATTTTTCATACTATATACATATGGGTCTCATGGCCTTGACCATGGTTGTGGTAGGGAAACAAGCCTCAAGCCATTAACCTACATGGCCAAGGGAGGGAAACAAAAAATCAAGCCCCAAACATACCATATCTAGCTCAAGCACCATGAACAAGTCCTCGGGTCACCACAAAATACCATGGATGGGTGAACAAGTTTTCATCAAGAGCCTTCAAAAAGTCCTCAAACCATCATAACATAACTTAATTGGCCTTTAATAGGTATATAGGAATCATGATTATGTTTTGTACATTGAAAATGGGTGTAGAGGCATAAACATGGCAAGTTGGAAACAATGGCCTAAATCTCTAACTAAACCTTCTCGAGCTCAACCACCATCGACAACACCTAAAAACCATGACACGAGTCCTCTCTAGGGAGTCTTTGGCATCCAAGTTGAATATGGGTGACATTATGAGGTCTTCTTGATCATCATGGATGGGTCTTAGGTTCATGACTATATTTTATGAAATGAAACAAGAGTATTCATCACTAAACCTTGCTTATGAAGCTCAAGAACCATAGACAAGTAGACAAACCACCACATATGACCTATGTAACATATCATTCACCTCAAAGTGGAATTTGGGCACCATGAATAAGTTAGTTTTGAACCAATAATGGGTCTCAAGGTCTAACCAAGGTCAAGGGAGGGAAACAAGGGGTTACTTGTTCCCTAAGTGAACATTCTTAGGCTTAACTTCTATGAACAACAACTACAACCCACACAACTTCTCAAGATATAGTGTTGGACGAGTCCTTGAGCCATCACATAGGACCATTGTAGGTTATTTTTGGACTATTTGAGGGATACAAGTACCATTATTAAACCAAAACATATTCCCTAAATAAAAATGTGTCAGACCCCCCATTAGGAATGCTTCTCAAGGTTGTAGTTGGTGTTCTTTAGAATCCAAAGCAAGATATAATGGTGCCATGAGTAGGTTTTGTACAATAGAAATGGGTCTTGAGGCCTTAACATGTAGGTTAAGGGGGAAAGAAGGGTCTTAAGCCCTAACTGGACCTTCTTGATCTCAAATTCCATGGTTAGGCCATGAGGAAAAAACTTGGACCTTATTCCCTAAATATCACTTCTTAGGATCAATCACCATGAACAACACCTGCAAATTACCATAACACAAGCCCTATCAACTAAGGGGTTTTTAGCATCAGAGTTGGAATATATGGACTCCATTAGGATTTTTTTTTCACTAAGTATATATCATGGGATCTTAACCATGGTCGAGGAAGGAAAACAAGTGGTGCCTCAAAATATTGTTGAATATTGTTGAGCTCAAGAGCCTTGAAAGATTAGTGTTCCATCCAACACATGAGTCCATTGTATGGGTTGTTTGCAAGCTTATGAGTGTGTTATATGAGTTAATAATTAACATTGATGCATGTTGGAGGTAAGGGGTTACAGGGGTTAAGTTATAGAGGATAATGGTTATGAATTATAAGGGTATAAAGGTTATAAAAGTGATGGGTTATATTAGGGTTTAGGTGTGATTGAGTTATAATAGTTAGGTGTCTTAAGGTAATCCCTTAATTCATCTACCAAAACTTGATTATAGACTACTATATCATCAAGCATAGACATCAATATTAAGCCCGTCACGACCTACTATGGGGTGTGTGTTGAGGGTTATAATGTTTATGGATTAACTTTTATAGGTGTTATATAAAGTTTTAGGGATTAGGAGTTGTAGTGGTTATGTCTTATGTTATGGGTTATAATGTACCATGAAAGTGGTTATTTGTGTTGGGACTCATATGGGTTAGGAATGAGATGGGTTATAGGGTTATGGATCAAAGGGTATAGGAATCCAGTGTTATTTTAGTTAGATCAAATAGAAGGTGTAAGGATTAGAGATTAGATGTCTTTATAGATACCAAGGGTTCTATTAGTTTTTAATGGGATAGAGGTTATTGAGATTATATATGGTAGGGGATAGGGAGGTTATATTAGATTTTATAAGATTAAGATGGTTATAAATGTTAGGGGTTATATGTTAACAATTACATAAGGGTTTGGTTTATAAGAGTGTTAGTGGAAACCTATTTGAACATGTACAATTTCTAGTTTTAAGGTTGTTTTATATTAATGTTATGTAACTATTAAGGTGGATTATAAGGTACGTGTATGCTCTATGTATGAAGGTACGGAATATTAGTTCTCAATTTGCTCGGATTTTACCTTTTAAAAATTGTAATTTTCTTGTTTTTTTTCAAATTGTCCCCGACGATCGTCATGCGCTAATATATAAGAGATAAGAATATTGAAAGCTACCAATATCCTACCAAAGAAACATTCCTTGCAAAGATAAGAGTCTTGAAAGCTATCCATATCCTACCAACCAAATGATGTTGGGTCCATAAGGGCTTGTCAAAGTTCATTTGAAAGCTAAGTCAGTTCATAATTTGCAGGCGACATAACACTATCATTCAATAGTCAAATTGTTACATTTCATCATCATGCATCATGCATCATGTGTGAGGGCTTGAGCCACCACAAAGGAAACATACAAAAAATATTTTTCTTATGAACAAGATATGGTACTATTCATTTTGAGGTTTGGCACAGAGATTGTTCTTATAGACTACAGTACATTGTACCATATAAGCCCTACACTCCTTGCAAACCATGTAACGCCATTCAAAGACACACTCACGACCTCTAAGCCCCATTCACGGGTCACTATTTCCCATGTCTAGTCCATAATGTAAAAATGATGAAATTTACGATGATGATGACATTTATTGATCATTCCAGGTATATTTCTCATTCATGAGGCCAAAATCATATCAGCCCATGCATATTTAGACCATATTGCAGCACTGATTGCATTAAGGTAGCTTATTTTAACTATGTATTTCTCCACGAGAAAGAGAGAGACTTAACCTATGGTAGTCAATTTTATTTTAAAAGAGATTAATAATAGTTTATACTTGCATTTTTAATGACCCAATTCTTCGGTGATGGGGGTTCATAACCATATAGCGCTTTAAATTGGGTAAATTTTGGAGGTAGAGTAATACATAAAATCATACCAATATTCAGTTAGATGGAACCACCACATCCATTTCTTTTGTTTATACCATATGTACATTTGAAGATACTTGCAACGAATTAGCTATACTTGGGAACACCTCATCCATTTCCCTTGTTTATCCCATGCAAATATTCTTCCGACAAATTAGTTATACTATCGACGAAATTTTTTTGTCGATAGTATAGCTAATTCGTCGCAAGATTATTTACATTCGTCACTCTTGCGATGATATCCTTTCCTTGTCTCCTATCGATGAATTCCCTTATTTGTCTCTCTTGCCGAGGAAAATATTTGCATAAGTGATGGGTACTAAATTATCCTTGATTACTATCCTTGATTTTCTCCTCTACCTATTCTACTTCTTCTTACACCACCATATATATCAATATTTCTTGAAGGTTAAAAAGATCAACATCGGCTTAGAATAGAATCCAATATCATATTGCTCTACTTCTATAGAGAATACTCTCTCTATGTTTTAAAAGATAGCTACATGACACTACACTTAAATGACAAATTCCAACACTTGATGGTTTTAATTAGGATTCATTTCATATTTGGTTTATCAACTTGAAATTAAAATTTGATACTTTGCAAGCTAGTACCTTGAGACAAATACAAATTGAAGTTAGGAATCATTAACATATCTACTAGAAAATTTATTCTAACCTATAACAAATATATTAAATTCTCATAATTTCTTCTCATCACTAGAAGTTGGTTTACATTTAGAGTTCCCTTCCACATGGCCATTTTCCCTCATTATTGTTGCCTACATGAAATTGTCCTTCAAATACATCACCCTACAATTCTTCTTGATACAACTTTATTACATTAATGGCAAGTCTCACATTATTCCACTTTATTACATTGCATTAGTAAGTGCTTAAATATGAGATAATGGAGTTCAATATTTTAACAAGTGGGTGTGTGAGTCAAATTTCAGTCCAAAAACTCTGCCATATCGTTAAGGCATGTGAATAGTCTATGCATGTGAAATTTCGGTGCATACAAAAACAGTTTGAAAAACTTTCAATGTTGGCCCCATTGATAGGTTGTTTCCCATGTCTAGTCCTAGTATAATTTTTTTTCATTATTCCTTTTAAAATTTGTTCGACAGTACACACGTTCCCACATCTAGTACTGCAAGGGAATATTTTTATGGTGTTGATTAAGAAATCAATGAAAAAGAGGGATTTTTCATCACAACTATGACACACATACATTGTATATACATTAATGTAGAACCTAAAAGAAAAATGAAGAAAGGTTGATGCAAACTTAAAACTTTCTCCAACCAATTTGTGTACTTTGAAAGACAAATAGGGTTTATGTTTTACATGATGAATTGATGATGGAAAAAAGTGGGTGTGTGAGTCAAATTTGAGTCCAGAAACCCTCCTATATCGTTAAGGCATGTGAATAGCCTATCCATGTGAAATTTTAGTGCATATAGAAACAATTTGAAAAAATTTCAATGTTGGCCCCATTCACAGGTCACTATTGCCCATGTATAGTCCTAGTACAATGTATGTTCATTGTTCCTTTTAAAATTTGTTCCACAATACACACGTCCCCACATATAGTAATGCAAGGGAATATTTTTATGGTGTTGATTAAAAAATGAATGAAAAAGAGGGATTTTTCATCACAACTATGACACACATACATTGTATATACATTAATGTAGAACCTTAAAGAAAAATGAAGAAAGGTTGATGCAACCTTAAAACTTGCATCAATCAAGTTCTATACCTTGAAAGAAAAATAGGGTTTATGGTTTACATGATCAATTGATGATGGAAAAAATCGGGTGTCTGAGTCAAATTTGAGTCAATAAATCCTCCCATATCGTTAAGGTATGCGAGTAGTCTATCCATGTCAAATTTTAGTGCATACAGAAATAATTTAAAAAAAAATCAGCATTAGCCCCATTCACAGGTCATTGTTTCCCATGTCTAGTCCTAGTACATTATATGTCCCTTGTTCCTTTTAAAATTCGTTCAACAGTACACACGTCCCTGCATCTAGTACTAGAAGGGAGTATTTTTGTTGTGTTGATTAAGAAATCAGCTAAAAAGAGGGATTTTTCATCACAACTATGACACACATACATTGTATATACATTAATGTAGAACCTGGAAAACAAATGAAGAAAGACTGATGAAAACTTAAAACTTGCGTCAAACAATTTGTGTACTTTGAAAGAAAAATAGGTTTTATGGTTTATATGATGAATTGATGATGGAAAAAAGTGGGTGTGTGAGTCAAATTTGAGTCTAGAAACCTTCCCATATTGTTAAGGGATCCGAATAGTCTATCCATGTCAAATTTCAGTGCATACAGAAACAGTTTGAAAAAATTTCAATGTTGGCCCCATTCACAAGTCACTGTTGCCCATGTCTAGTCCTAGTACAATTTATGTTCCTTGTTCCTTTT
Organism: Picea mariana; assembly: GCA_032191745.1. Classification (NCBI taxonomy): domain Eukaryota; kingdom Viridiplantae; phylum Streptophyta; class Pinopsida; order Pinales; family Pinaceae; genus Picea; species Picea mariana. The sequence goes on along the minus strand of JASDQU010100478.1, from coordinate 245,231 downwards.
AAAATTCGTTCGACAATACACACGTCCCCGCATCTAGTACTGAAATGGAGTATTTTTATGGTGTTGATTAAGCAATCAACGAAAAAGAGGGATTTTTCATCACAACTATGACACACATACAATGTATATACATTAATGTAGAACCTGAAAGAAAAATGAAGAAAGGATGATGCAAAATTAAAACTTGTGTCAACCAATTTGTGTACTTTGAAAGAAAAATAGGGTTTATGGTTTACATGATGAATTGATGATAGAAAAAAGTGGGTGTGTGAGTGAAATTTGAGTACTAAAACCATCCCATATTGTTAAGGCATGCAAATAGTCTATCCATGTCAAATTTCAATGCACGGAAACAGTTTGAAAAATTTTCAATGTTGGCCCCATTCACAGGTCATTGATTCCCATGTCTAATCCTAGTACAATTTATGTTCCTTATTCCTTTTAAAATTTCTTTCGATGGTACACATGTCCCCACATCTAGTACTACAAGGGAGTATAGTTATGGTGTTGATTAATAAATCAAAGAAAAAGAGGGATTTTTCATCACAACTATGACACACATACATTGTATATACATTAATTTAGATCTTGAAAGAAAAATGAAGAAAGGTTGATGCAAACTTAAAACTTGTGTCAACCAATTTGTGTACTTTGAAAGAAAAATAGGGTTTATGATTTACATGATAAATTGATGATGGAAAAAAATGGGTGTGTGAGTCAAATTTGAGTCCAGAAACCCTCCCACATCATTAAGGCATGCAAATAGTCTATCCATGTCAAATTTCAGTTCATACATATACAGTTTGAAAAAATTTCATGTTGGCCCCATTCACAGGTCACTATTGCCCATGTCTAGTCCTAGTACAATTTTTGTTCCTTGTTCCTTTTAAAATTAATTCAACAGAACACATGTCCCTGCATCTAGTATTGCAAGGGAGTATTTTTATAGTGTTGATTAAGAAATCAATGAAAAAGTGGGATTTTTCATCACAACTATGACACACATACATTATATATACATTAATGTAGAACCTGAAAGAAAAATGAAGAAAGGTTGATGCAAACTTAAAACTTTCGTCAACCAATTTGGGTACTTTGAAAGAAAAATAGGGTTTATGGTTTACATGATGAATTGATGATGGAAAAAAGTGGGCATGTGAGTCAAATTTGAGTCCAGAAACCCTCCCATATGGTTAAGGCATGTGAATAGTCTATCCATGTCCAATTTCAGTGTATACAGAAATAGTTTGAAAACATTTCAACGTTGGCCCCATTTACAGGTCAATGTTTCCCATGTCTAGTCCTAGTACAATTTATGTTCCTTGTTCCTTTTAAATTTCGTTCGATAGTAAACACGTCCCCACATCTATTACTACAAGGGAGTATATTTATGGTGTTGATTAAGCAATCAACGAAAAAGAGGGATTTTTCATCGCAACTATGACACACATACATTGTATATACATTAATGTATGACCTGAAAGAAAAATGAAGAAAGGTTGATGAAAACTTAAAACTTGCGTCAACCAATTTATCTACTTTGAAAGAAAAATAGGGTTTATGGTTTACATGATGAATTGATGATGGAAAAAAGTGGTTGTGTGAGACAAATTTGAGTCCAGAAACCCTCCCATATCGTTAAGGATTGTGAATAGTCTATCCATGTCAAATTTTAGTGCATACAGAAACAGCTTGAAAAGTTTTCAAAGTTGGCCCCATTCATAGGTCACTATTGCCCATGTCTAGTCCTAGTAAAAAAAAAATTCCTCATTCCTTTTAAAATGCATTCGACAGTACACATGTCCCTACATCTAGTACTGCAAGGGATTATGTTTATGGTATTGATTAAGAAATCAATGAAAAAGAGGGATTTTTCATCACAACTATGACACACATACATTGTATATACATTAATGTAGAACCTGGAAGAAAAATGAAGAAAGGATAATGAGAACTTAAAACTTGCATCAATCAATATGTGTACTTTGAAAGAAAAATAGGGTTTATGGTTTACATGATGAATTGTTGATGGAAAAAAGTGGGTGTGTGACTCAAATTTGAGTCCAGAAACCATCCCATATCATTAAGGCATCTGAATAGTCTATCGATGTCAAATTTCAGTGCATACAGAAAAGTTTGAAGAAATTTCAACGTTGGCCCCATTCATAGGTCATTGTTGCCCAAGTCTAGTCCTAGTACAATTTATGTTCCTTGTTCCTTTTAAAATTTGATCAAAAAATACACACATCCCCGCATCTATTACTGCAAGGGAATATTTTTATGGTGTTAATTAAGAAATCAATGAAAAAGATGGATTTGTCATCACAACTATTACACACATACATTGTATATACCTTAATGTAGAACCTGAAAGAAAAATGAAGAAATGTTGATGCAAACTTAAAAATTGCGTCAACCAATTTGTGTACCTTAAAAGAAATATAGGGTTTATGTCTTACATCATGAATTGATGATGGAAACAGGTTGGTGTGTGAATCAAATTTGAGTCCAGAAACCCTCCCATATAATTAAGGCATGCGAATAGTATGTCCATGTCAAATTTCAATGCATACACAAACAATTTGAAAAAAATTCAATCTTGGCCCCATTCCCAGGTTAGTATTTCCCATGTATAGTCTTAGTACAATTTTTGTTCCTTGTTCCTTTTAAAATCCATTCGACAGTACACATGTCCCCGCATCTAGTGCTACAAGGGAGTATTTTTATGGTGTTGATTAAGAAATAAATGAAAAAGAGGGATTTTTCATCACAACTATGACACACATACATTGTATTTACATTAATGTATAACCTGAAAGAAAAATGAAGAAAGACTGATGTAAACTTCAAACTTGTGTCCACCAATTTGTGTAATTTGAAAGAAAAATAGGGTTTATGGTTTACATGATGAATTGATTATGGAAACAAGTGTGTGTGTGAGTCAAATTTGAGTCCACAATCCCTCCCATATCATTAAGGCATGTGAAGGGTCTATCCATGTCCAATTTTAGTGCATACAGAAATAGTTTGAAAAAATTTCAATGCTGGCCCCATTCACAGGTTAATGTTTGCCATGTCTAGTCCTAATACAATTTATTTTCCTTGTTCCTTTTAAAATTCATTCGATCGTACACATGTCCCCGCATATATACTGCAAGGGAGTATTTTTATGGTGTTGATTAAGCAATCAATGAAAAAGAGGGATTTTTCATCACAACTGTGACACACATACATTGTATATACATTAATGTATGACCTAAAAGAAAAATGAAGAAAGGTTGATGCAAACTTAAAACTTGCGTCAACCAATTTGTGTACTTTGAAAGAAAAATAGGGTTTATGGTTTACATGATGAATTGATTATGGAAAAAAGAGGGTGTGTGAGACAAACTTGAGTCCAAAAACCCTCCCATATCATCAAGGCATGTGAATAGTCTATCCATGTCAAATTTTAGTGCATACAAAAATAGTTTGAAAAACATTCATCGTTGTCCCCATTCACAGGTCACTGTTGCCCATGTCTAGTCCCAGTATAATTTTTGTTTCTTGTTCCTTTTAAAATTCGTTTGACAGTACACACGCCCCCACAGCTAGTATTACAAGGGATTATTTTTATGGTTTTGATTAAGAAATCAATGAAAAAGAGGGATTTTTCATCATAACTATGACACACATACATTGTATATACATTAATGTAGAACCTGAAAGAAAAATGAAGAAAGGATGATGCAAACTTAAAAATTGCGTCAATCAATTTGTGTACTTTGAAAGAAAAATAGGTTTTATGGTTTACATGATGAATTGATGATGGAAAAAAGTGGGTGTGTGACTCAAATTTGAGTCTAGAAACCATCCCATATCATTAAGGCATGTGAATAGTCTATCGATGTCAAATTTCAGTGTATACAGAAATAGTTTGAAAAAATTTCAACATTGGCCCCATTCATAGGTCACTGTTGCCCAAGTCTAGTCGTAGTACAATTTATGTTCCTTGTTCCTTCTAAAATTCATTCGAAATTACACATGTCCCTGCATATAGTACTGCAAGGGAGTATTTTTATGGTTTTGATTAAGAAATCAATTAAAAATATGTATTTTTAATCACAACTATGACACACATACATTGTATATACATTAATGTAGAACCTGAAAGAAAAATGAAAAAAGATTGATGCAAACTTAAAACGTGCGTCAATCAATTTGTGTACCTTTAAAGAAATATAGGGTTTATGGTTTATGTCATGAGTTGATGATGGAAAAAAGTGGGTGTGTGAATCAAATTTGAGTCCAAAAACCCTCCCATATCATTAAGTCATGCGAATAGTATGTCCATGTCAAATTTCAGTGCATACAGAAACAGTTTGAAAAAATTTCAATCTTGGCCCCATTCATAGGTCATTATTTCCCATGTATAGTCCTCGTACAATTTTTGTTCCTTGTTCCTTTTAAAATTCGTTCGACAGTACACATGTCCCCACATCAAGTTCTGCAAGGGAGTATTTTTATGGTGTTGATTAAGCAATCAATGAAAAAGAGGGATTTTTCATCACAACTATGACACACATACATTGTATTTACATTAATGTATAACCTGAAATAAAAATGAAGAAAGACCGATGCAAACTTTAAACTTGCGTCTACCAATTCGTGTACTTTGAAAGAAAAATAGAGTTTATTGTTTACATGATGAATTGATTATGGGAAAAAGTGGGTGTGTGAGTCCAATTTGAGTCCAGAATACCTCCCATATCATTAAGGCATGTGAATAGTCTATCCATGTTAAATTTCAGTGCATACATAAACAGTTTGAAAAAATTTCAAAGTTTACCCCATTCATAGATCATTGTTGCCCATGTCTAGTCCTAGTACAATTTATGTTCCTTCTTCCTTTTAAAATTCGTTTGACAGTACACACATCCACACATATAGTACTGCAAGGGAGTATTTGTATGGTGTTGATTAATCAATCAATGAAAAAGAGGGATTTTTCATCACAACTATGACACACATACATTGAATATACACTAATGTATGACCTGAAAGAAAAATGAAGAAATGTTGATGCAAAATTAAAACTTGCGCAACCAATTTGTGTACTTTGAAAGAAAAATAGAGTTTATGGTTTATATGATGAATTGATGATGGAAAAATGTGGGTGTGTGAGTTAAATTTGAGTCTAGAAACCCCCCCATATTGTTAAGGCATGCAAATAGTCTATCCATGTCAAATTTCACTGCATATAGAAAAAGTTTGAAAAAATTTCAGCGTTGGCCCCATTCACAGGTCACTGTTGCCCATGTCTAGTCCTAGTACAATTTATGTTTCGTGTTCCTTTTAAAATTCATTCGACAGTACACACGTCCCCACATCTAGTACTGCAAGGGAGTATTTTTATGGTGTTGATTAAGAAATCAACAAAAAAGAGGGATTTTTCATCATAACTATGACACACATACATTGTATATACATTAATGTAGAACCTGAAAGAAAAATGAAGAAAGTTTGATGCAAACTTAAAAATTGCGTCAACCAATTTGTGTACTTTGAAAGAAAAACACAGTTTATGTTTTAGATGATGAATTGATGATGGAAAAAGTGGGTGTCTATCCATGTCAAATTTTAGTGCATACAGAAACAATTTGAAAAAAAATCAATGTTGGCCCCATTCATAGGTCATTGTTGCCCATGTCTAGTCCTAGTACAATTTATGTTCCTTGTTCCTTTTAAAATTCGTTCGACAGTACACATGTCCCTGCATCTAGTACTGCAAGGGAGTATTTTTACGGTGTTGATTAATCAATCAACGAAAAAGAGGGATTTTTCATCACAACTATGACACGCATACATTGTATATACATTAATTTAGAACCTGAAAGAAAAATGAAGAAAGTGTTGGAAGTTTGGTTGTTGTCATTGATGTCAACCCTAGTCATTGGTTTTGGACCACAAGATTGATGAAGGTATTTGGACATGAAGGATAATGCACATGTAGACAAAACACCCATGGATGGATAGTATACATCATTTTGTTTCCGATGGTAGGTGGCACGTCACATGGATCCTCATGGTTGAGGAGAAATGAATTTTTGAAGATGACAAAGTGAACTGAAGAAGGAAATACAGGTCGGCCCTGAAGATAATTAAAGAAAATAATTACAAAATAAGAAAGAGTCAATTCGTCCCTAATGTTAAAAGGAAGTGGCATAAAGGGTGTAAAT
>JASDQU010100478.1:197527-238993 GCA_032191745.1 Picea mariana | reverse complement strand
GTCTATCCATGTCAAATTTTAGTGCATACAGAAACAATTTGAAAAAAAATCAATGTTGGCCCCATTCATAGGTCATTGTTGCCCATGTCTAGTCCTAGTACAATTTATGTTCCTTGTTCCTTTTAAAATTCGTTCGACAGTACACATGTCCCTGCATCTAGTACTGCAAGGGAGTATTTTTACGGTGTTGATTAATCAATCAACGAAAAAGAGGGATTTTTCATCACAACTATGACACGCATACATTGTATATACATTAATTTAGAACCTGAAAGAAAAATGAAGAAAGTGTTGGAAGTTTGGTTGTTGTCATTGATGTCAACCCTAGTCATTGGTTTTGGACCACAAGATTGATGAAGGTATTTGGACATGAAGGATAATGCACATGTAGACAAAACACCCATGGATGGATAGTATACATCATTTTGTTTCCGATGGTAGGTGGCACGTCACATGGATCCTCATGGTTGAGGAGAAATGAATTTTTGAAGATGACAAAGTGAACTGAAGAAGGAAATACAGGTCGGCCCTGAAGATAATTAAAGAAAATAATTACAAAATAAGAAAGAGTCAATTCGTCCCTAATGTTAAAAGGAAGTGGCATAAAGGGTGTAAATSCATATCATTATACATTCATTTTACACACAGAAGTCGAAATTCAGAGGAAATCTAAAGTAAAGAAGGCCGGATTTCAAGGGAGGATGAAGTCTTCTGGTGATGTGTTCTAAGGTATGTTATTTACAAGTCATCTTAGCATTTTCTCTATAACTTGTTTTCTACAACAATTCAGATGGTGAAATTGATATGGTATTGAGAAGACATATCTAGGTACCTCTGGTAAAAATTTCATCTCATTATTCACTATAAGTTTGGAGATACACTCTGTGGAAGATAGGGTTTTTGACTAGTCTTGAGACTAGTCATAAACAGGTTTTCTGGGTAAAACAGTCATAACTTATTCATAGAGAATCAAAATGAAGTGAGATTAATTTCATTGGAAAGAGTACAAGCTGTAGTTTCTTTTGTGAGAGTTTCAGAATCAGATGTTAAATATTGAGCGTGGGGCATTATGTACAAGTTCTCTCTCCTGAATAAACCAGAATTGAATAAGGTCAACCATTCTCTCTATAACTTCTTTTTGGGGAGGATTAAAGGAGTAAAACTTGGAGGCATTTCAGAGAATACATTGAGTAATATTATCTACAGGATCAGAGTATTCCAAGAATTTAAGAATTTCATAAGTTGAAGAAGTCTCAGGAAGCATTATCAGGTTTTATGTGATGGTTGGTTGATGTTGATATTTAATGTAAAGTTTTATTATCTCTCATATATTCTTGGGTGGAAGTAAGGGGCAAGGATGTATAGGTCAACCCTCTCTTTATATTGGAGGATTGTATCTTCCTATTGGAGGTTTATCCCTCCCTTTATATTTGGAAACTGTAGCACCTTTGGAAGTCATTACTTCCCTTGAACAATAACTATTGATTATTTCTCATATATTGTGCATGGTGTATTGTGGTGTATTGGTGTAACTCTTACACTGTTTTTCATTTCTCATTGGATATAATTGAATGGGTTAAGTATAATTTGAAAAAAAAAAAAAAATTGTACTTGATATTGATTCACCCCCCTCTCAGTATCAACAATTGGTATCAGATCAGGTTGCCTTCAGAACAGTTTGACCACTAGAAGGAAAATCCTAAGTAGAGATGGATGACCATGAGCACATTTCAAATGGGATTCAAAGATTTGATGGAAGAAATTATGCATACTGGAGTGATAGAGTGAAAACTTACCTAACAGCTTTGGGAGTAGACATTTGGTACTCATTTTTAAATGGCTATGTAATCCCAATAATGCTCTAACCGATCCAAATGAGAAGAAGCTTATGAGTTGTAATTCAAAATCTAGACATGTTATTCTAGGATCATTGGCACCAACCATTGTTATCAAAGTGATGGGTTGCATCACTGCTAAAGAGGTATGGGACAAACTCAAGAGTATCTACTAAGGCAATCCAAAAGTTAAGCAGGTCAAGCTTCAACGACATAGAGCATAATTTGAAAATTTGAATACGAATGAAACGGAAGATACTGCAACCTATTTTCATAGAGTTGATGAAGTTGCTAATGCTATTAGAGAATTAGGTGAAGAGCTCGATGAATCCTTGGCTGTAAAAAAAGTGTTGAGATCACTTCTCTTGAAGTATCATGCTAAGGTCTCCGCCATTGAAGAAACTAGGGACTTGACCAAAACGAAAATGGATGAATTACATGGGTCTCTTATAGCATATGAAATGAGAACAGGTATAGAAAGTGACCAGCCAAACAATGAAGCAGCCTTTAAATCCATATAGAAAACAAAAGAAAAGGATAATAACCTTGATGAAGAAATATAAAATTTCGTAAGAAGGTTCAAGAAGGGAAGTGGAAGATACAAAGGTAAGTCTCCTCTCAAATTCTTTAACTGTGGTAGAATAAGACATATTGTTGAAAACTGCTACTATAAAAAGAGAAGTCTCAACAATAAAAAGAGCTTCTACTCCAAGGATGATGACATCTCCTCAGATGAGAGTGATTGTTAAGTACCAAAATAGATCTACAAATATAATCACCACAAATATTGAATACACAATATATCCACAAAGCAAGATAGAAGAAACCACACTTTATTATTACCAAAACCCTTGAGGTAGGGCAACATCATACAATGGATCCTATTATGGAAGGGATCCTCTCCTGTTCACTTGCCTCTTCGAGGGGGAATCCTCCTATTGAGCTACCGCTCCAAACACAATACTTCTCTTCATGTCTCATTACATTGCTTGAATCCCTTTATATAGTGCTACCATCACCCAAGAACATTCTAGAGGAGGAATCTTCTAGAAGTAGAACCTTCTAAGAAGTCCTCTTACATTTATTATATCTAATTACCCATTTATTATATCTAACTACCATAGTGGGCCTTATTTAATAATATAGTGGACCTAGTCTACCTTACATTTAATGACCTCCACTATTATCACTATGGGCCCTCTGGGCCCCCCCACTACCTCTCTAGCTACCTTACATTCCATCCCCCTTATAAAAGCGTTGTCATTAACGCTTGATGTACAACCATATACAAGGGTCCCATGGATAATTGTGGACCATAATGATGAAGAAGACTGAAGAACCAAGGTCCCATGTAGAAAGGAAATCCACCATGTTGAAGTAGTCCAACCACCATTGTAAGCCCGGGTCCCATGTCCAAGTGCTCATGTGAACTCCTCATGGAAGATTTTGGAACCCAATAACCAACTCCAAATGATGCTCCAAAGACTGACACCTATCATGTGGATCCAAATAAGAAGATCCATCCACATAGTGGAAAAGGGTCATAGAAGAATCTAGAAGGAATAATACCACTGTAGAATATGCATACTGAACACTGGTAACTAGCTCCTGATGTGGGACATTGATGTTCTCTACAGAAGGTGGAGTAGAGTCATCAAATAAAATATGAAAGTGGTTGTCATCCCAGAAATGACAACTATCCATATACCAATCATCACAATCGTCCTCAAAATCATACCAAGCATATATTTATTGATTATATTCATCCCTAATGATGTCTTCCATAAGAAATATCTCCTGCATGCTATCCAATGAACGACAAAGTCTATTATTGAGGCCATTTGGAAGGTCATGAAATTTGCCATGCAATGTGTCACACAATGTATCATACAATTGAGATTTGAATGCTTCAAGAATTTCTTTGAGGTTTTGAGAAGAAATAGCCATCTGAGCACCCTATAAACCCTTTGGTCCTGCAGCCGTCACGAAAAAACCCAAAAAAATAGAACAATAAGTTACAACAAAAAATCATGGTTTTTTCTGAAAAAAACCCTAAAAAACTGTTGAATTTAAAATGCTCATAACTTCACTTCCCGGACTCTGTTTCGGCTGATTTTTTTTTTTTTAAATTGGGTGAAATTGTGAGAGGAACTCAGATCTGTAATTTGTTTGAGAAAATTCGGCCTCTAGCTGCTACAGAAATAAAAACAAATCGCATCGTCGTCTGTGGAAAAAACCCTGAAAATTTGCAGATTTTAAAACTTCAATATCTTGACCTTCCGGACTCCGTTTCAGACGATTTTTTTTTTCAAATTGGGTGTTTTTATGAGAGTAAATTAGATATACAACTTGTTTCTACAATTTTTTCATATAAATATACCAAAAAGTTCTGTAATGTCGCGGCCCTCTTTTTCTTCTCCGAAAAAAATCATCAAAAATAAAAAATATTTGCCCATAATGTCTGCCCAAGGAAAATGCTCTGATACCACTTGTTAAGAACCAAAGACTGAATACAAAAGCACCAGAAGAGATATAGAAGAACAATATGCAAAATCTTCTTTATTACTATCAAACCCTTAGGGTAGGGCAACACCATACAATAGATCCTATTATGGAAGGGATCCTCTCCTATTCACTTGCCTCTTCGAGGGGGCATCCTCCTATTGAGCTACCGCTCCAAATACAATATTTATTTTCATGTTTCATTACATTGCTTGAATCCCTTTATATAGTGATATCATCACCTAAGAACATTCTAGAGGAGGAATCTTCTAGAAGTAGAACCTTCTAAGAAGTCATCTTACATTTATTATATCTAATTACTCATTTATTATATCTAACTACCATAGTGGGCCTTATTTAATAATATAGTGGACCTAGTCCACCTTACATTGAATGACCTCCACTATTATCGCTATGGACCCTCTGCCCCCCCCCACTACCTCTCTAGCTACCTTACAGTGATGAAGAAGATAATGATGGAGGAGAAGTCCTATTCATAACCCAAGAAACCCAGGATGATGATCACAAGAATTCTAAAGAAGAAGAAATCATTTCTGACAAAGATTCATATGAAGAAACCAACCTTGATTCCTTTTGGGGATACAAAGACAATGTAGAGAGTGAACAAGAAGATGAGAATCTTTAAAAGTTGAAGCAAATTGAAACTGAAAATAGAAATCTTAGAAACACAAACATAATATTAAAAGGTGAATTGAGTAGTTGTGAAAAAGAGAATTACAAGCTTGAAAATACCATTGATAGCTTGAATGAAAAATTATAAGATTGTGAAAAATTGAAAGTAGAATTAGATCACACAAAAGGAGAGCTACTATTGACAATAGAAAAGTTGAAGAAGTTCGAAAAAAGCACTGAAAAATTAGATGAGATCCTTAGCAGTCAAAGATCTCCAAATGACAAGATAGGACTAGGATACAATGACAGTTTGAAGACAACAAAACAAGAGAAGGAAGATGAAAATGATGAAACCAACACTCCGGAACAAGTTGAACAATAGGATAGAAGACTAGAATTCAGAAGGAATGAGACATCAAGAATATCCTCTCCCATCAGGTATGAAAGCAATCATTATGAAGGAAACTATAGAAGAATAGATCATGAACCCAGATGGACCACACCACAAAGAATATCACTTACTCCCAGGTATCAAAATTTCTTTCTTGGACATTGTTATACTTGTGGAAATTTTTCACACAAGGCAATCAATTGTAGAATCAATGAAAGGAATAACTACACAAGCTACATGAATGGTGAAAACAATATATATGGAAATATTCGTAGACCTATCAACAGAAATCATAATCCATTTGACCCATTAATGGATCAAAATATTGTATGTTACACGTGCAATAATCTTGGTCACAAAGCATGATATTGTAGAGAGATGAAGGAAGATAATCGTATGTCAAATGTATGTGTACCAACTACAACATGGAAAAGGAAAGGAATTTCACACAATGAAAATTGTCGAATAGTATTGGTCACTAAAAAATGCAAAGAAGAAGATGAATGGTTCATAGACAATGGGTGCTCATCTCGTATGACTGGAGATCAAAGAAAATTTTTCAACTTGAAGAAAAAGGGTGGAAATGTTGCATTTGGAGATGACTCATCTACCAAAATACTTGGAAAAGGAACTGTAAAGCTTGGAAGTGAAAATGTAAAAGAAGGAAAAGTCCTATTGGTTGAATATCTAAGGCATAATCTCCTCAGTGTCAGCAAAATATGTAATCAAGGATACACTCTTACTTTTGACTCCCGAAAATGTAAAATCAGAGAAAATAACTCGGGAATATTGGTTGAAACTGAAACAAGAAGACTGAACAACATATACATCCTAGACATGAAAAAGAGATAGAAGACAGAAGCCACATAAAATTATTCCAAAGAAGAAAAAGTCCCCAAGACCAAAAATAAGGATGAAGTATTATTGAGTGCCACATGTTCAAGGGGAGTAGCCCCATAGAATAGAGTTACCTTTTGTCATTAAACTCGGAGAGAGAAGCCCTACCCTTTTACATTGGTGTCAAAGGGGGAGATAAATTGGGATTATGATGATAGGAGGAGCATGAGTGTTTCCATCAATGGAAAAATGGGAGATTGTTGGAATATTGGTTGTTATCATTGATTCCAACCCTAGTCATTGGTTTTGGACCAGAATATTGATGAAGGTATTTGGACATGAAGGACAATGCACATGTAGACACAACACCCATGGATTTATAGTATACATCATGTTGTTTCCGGTGGTAGGTGGCATGTCACGTGGATCATCATGGTTTAGGAGAAATGATTTCTTGAACATGACAAAGTGAATTGAAGAAGGAAGTACAGGTCGACCCTGAAGATAATTAAAGAAAAGAATTACAAAATAAGAAAGTGTTAGGTCGGCCCTAATGTTAAAAGGAAGTGGCATAAAGGGTATAAATACATATCATTATACATTCATTTTACACACACAAGTCGAATTTCATAGGATACCTGAAGTAAAGAAGGCCAGATTTCAAGGGAGGATGAAGTCTTTTGGTGATGTGTTCTAAGGTATGTTATTTACATGTCATCTTACCATTTTCACTATAAATTTTTTTCTAGAATGATTAAAATGGTGAAATTTATATTCTATTGAGAAGACATATCTAGGTACCTATGGTAAAAAATTCAGCTCATTATTTGCTACAAGTTTGGAGATACACTCTATGGAAGATAGGGTTTTTGACTAGTCCTGAATCTAGTCATAAACAGGTTCTCCAGGTAAAATAGTCATAACTTATTCATAGAGAATCCAAATGAAGTGAGATAAATTTCATTGGATAGAGTACGGGCTGTAGTTTCTTTTGTGTGAGTTTCCAAATCTGATGTTAAATATTGAGCGCAGGGCATTCTGTACAAGTTCTCTCTCCTGAATAAACCAGAATTGAATAAGGTCTACCATTCTCTCTATAACTTATTTTTGGGGAGGATTAAAGGAGTGAAACTTGGAGGATTTTCAAAGAATACATTGAGTAATATTATCTATAGGATCATATTATTCCAATAATTGAAGAATTAAATAATTTGAAGAAGTCTCAGGAAGCATTATCAGGTTCTATGTGATGGTTGGTTGATGTTGATGATTTAATGTAAAGTTTTATTATCTCTCATATATTCTTGGGTGGAAGGAAGGGTCAAGGATGGAGAGGTCAACCCTCTCTTGATATTGAAGGATTGTATCTTCATATTGGATTTTTATCCCTCCCTTTATTTTTGGAAGTTGTAGCTACCTTTGGAAGTCATTACTTCCCTTGAACAATAACTATTGATTATTTATCATATATTGTGCATGGTGTATTGTGGTGTATTGGTGTAAATCTTATACTATTGTCCATTCCTCATTTGATAAATTGAATGGTTTAATTATAAGTTGAATTTTTTTTTAAATTGTACTTGATATTGATTCACCCCCCTCTCAGTACCAATAGAAAGGATGATGAAAACTTAAAACTTGTGTCAACCAATTTTTGTACTTTAAAAGAAAAATAGGGTTTATGGTTTACATGATGAATTGATGATGGAAAAAAGTGGGTCTCTAAGTCAAATTTCAGTCCAGAAACCCTCCCATATCGTTAAAGCATGTGAATAGTCTATCCATGTCAAATTTCAGTGCATACAGAAACAATTTGAAAAACTTTCAACGTTGGCCCCATTCACAGGTCATTGTTGCCCATGTCTAGTCCTAGTACAATATTTGTTCCTTATTCCTTTTAAAATTCATTCGACAGTACACACATCCCCGCATATAGTACTACAAGGGAATATTTTTATGGTGTTGATTAAGAAATCAAAGAAAAAGAGGTATTTTTCATCACAACTATGACACACATACATTGTATATACATTAATGTAGAACCTGAAAGAAAAATGAAGAAAGGATGATGCAAACTTAAAACTTGCGTCAACTAATTTGTGTACTTTGAAAGAAAAATAGGTTTTATGGTTTACATGTTGAATTGATGATGGAAAAAAGTGGGTGTGTGAGTCAAATTTGAGTCCAGAAACCCTCCCATATCGTTAAGGCATGTGAATAGTCTATCCATGTCAAATTTTAGTGCATACAGAAACAATTTGAAAAAATTTCAATGTTGGCCCCATTCACAGGTCACTGTTTCCCATGTCTAGTCCTAGTACAATTTATGTTTCGTGTTCCTTTTAAAATTCATTTGACAGTACACACGTCCCTGGATATAGTACTGCAAGGGAGTATTTTTATGGTTTTGATTAAGAAATCAATGAAAAAGAGGTATTTTTCATCACAACTATGACACACATACATTGTATATACATTAATGTAGAACCTGAAATAAAAATGAAGAAAGGATGATGAAAACTTAAAACTTGTGTCAACCAATTTGTGTACTTTGAAAGAAAAATAGGGTTTATGGTTTACATGATGAAATGATGATGGAAAAAAGTGGGTGTGTGAGTCTAATTTGAGTCAGAAACCCTCCCATATCGTTAATGCATGTGAATAGTCTATGCATGTCAAATTTCTTTGCATACAGAAACAATTTGAAACAATTTCAAAGCTGGCCCCATTCACAGGTCGTTGTTGCCCATGTCTAGTCCTAGTACAATTTATGTTCCTTATTCCTTTTAAAATTCGCTCAATAATACACATGTCCCCACATCTAGTACTGCAAGGGAGTATTTTTATGTTGTTTATTAACCAATCAACAACAAAGAGGGATTTTTCATCACAACTATGACACACATACATTGTATATACATTAATGTAACCTGAAAGAAAAATGAAGAAAGGTTGATGCAAACTTAAAACTTGCGTTAAACATTTTTTTTACTTTGAAATAAAATTAGGGTTTACAATTTACATGATGAATTTATGATGGGAAAAAGTGGGTCTCTGAGTCAAATTTGAGTCCAGAAACCCTCCCATATTGTTAAGACATGCGAATAGTCTATCCATGTAAAATTTCAATGCATACAGAAAAACTTTGAAAATTTTTCAAGGTTGGCCCCATTCAAAGGTCATTGTTGCCCATGTCTAGTCCTAGTACAATTTATGTTCCTTGTTCCTTTTAAAATTCATTCGATAGTACACACATCCCTGCATCTAGTACTGTAAGGGAGTATTTTTATGGTGTTGATTAAAAAATCAATGAAAAAGAGGGATTTTTCATCACAACTACGACACACATACATTGCATATACATTAATGTATAACCTGAAAGAAAAATGAAGAAAGACTAATGCAAACTTGAAACTTGCGTCCACCAATTTGTGTACTTTGAAAGAAAATTAGGGTTTATGGTTTACATCATGAATTGATGATGGAAAAAAGTTGGTGTGGGAGTCAAATTTGAGTCTAGAAACCCTCCCATATTGTTAAGGCATGCAAATAGTCTATCCATGTCAAATTTCAGTGCATAAAGAAAAAATTTGAAAAAAATTCAACATTGGCCCCATTCACAGGTCATTGTTGTTCATGTCTAGTCCTAGTGCAATGTGTGTTCCTTGTTCCTTCTAAAATTTGTTTGATAGTACACACTTCCCCACATCTAGAAGTACAAGGGAGTATTTTTATGGTGTTGATTAAGCAATCAACGAAAAAGAGGGATTTTTCATCACAACTATGACACACATACATTGTATATACATTAATGTAGAAACTGAAAGAAAAACGAAGAAAGGTTGAAGCAAATTTAAAACTTGCGTCAATCAATTTGTGTACTTTGAAAGAAAAATAGGGTTTATGGTTTACATGATGAATTGATGATGGGAAAATGTGGGTGTGTGACTCAAATTTGAGTGCAAAAACCCTCCCATATCGTTAACTCATCCAAATAGTCTATCCATGTCAAATTTCAGTGCATACAGAAATAGTTTGAAAATATTTCAACATTGACCCCGTTTACAGGTTACTGTTGCCCATGTCTAGTCCTAGTACAATTTATGTCCCTTGTTCCTTTTTGAATTAGTTCGACAGTACACACGTCCCTACATCTAGTACTGTGAGGGAGTATTTTTATAGTGTTGATTAAGCAATCAACAAAAAAGAGGGATTTTTCATCACAACTATGATACACATACATTGTATATACATTAATGTAGAACTTGAAATAAAAATGAAGAAAGGTTGATGCAAACTTAAAACTTGCGTCAACCAATTTGTGTACTTTAAAAAAAACAGGATTTATGTTTTACATGATGAATTGATTATAAAAAAAACTAGGTGTGTGCTCATCAAATTTGAGTCCAGAAACCCTCCCATATCGTTAAGGCATGTGAATAGTCTATCCATGTCAAATTTTAGTGCATACAGAAACAATTTGAAAAAATTTCAACGTTGGCCCCATTTAAAGTCAATTTTTCCCATATCTAGTCCTAGTACGATTTATGTTCCTTGTTCCTTTTAAAATTCGTTCGACAGTACACACGTCCTCGCATTTAGTACTCCAAGGGAGTATTTTTATGGTGTTGATTAATAAATCAATGAAGAAGAGGGATTTTTCATCACAACTATGACACACATACATTGTATATACATTAATGTAGAACCTGGAAGAAAAATGAAGAAAGGTTGATGCAAACTTAAAACTTGTGTCAACCAATTTGTGTACTTTGAAAGAAAAATAGGGATTACGGTTTACATGATGAATTGATGATGGAAAAAAGTGGGTGTGTGAGTCAAATTTGAGTCCAAAAACCCTCCCATATCGTTAAGGCATGTGAATAGTCTATCCATGTCAAATTTCAATGCGTATAGAAACAATTTGAAAAAATTTCAAAGTTGACCCTTTCACAGGTCACTATTGCCCATGTCTAGTCCTAGTACATTTTTTGTTCCTTGTTCATTTTTCCTTTTAAAATTCATTCGAAATTACACACATCCCCACGTCTAGTACTGTAAGGGAGTATTTTTATGGTGTTGATTAAGCAATCAACGAAAAAGATAGATTTTTCATCGCAACTATGACACACATACATTGTATATACATTAATGTAGAACCTGAAAGAAAAATGAAGAAAGGTTGATGAAAACTTAAAACTTGTGTCAACCAATTTGTGTACTTTGAAAGAAAAATAGGGTTTATGATTTACATGATGAATTGATGATGGAAAAAAGTGGGTGTGTGAGTCAAATTTGAGTCAGGAAACCCTCCCATGTTGTTAAGGCATGTGAATCATCTATCCATGTCAAATTTCAGTGCATATAGAAATAGTTTGAAAAAATTTCAACGTTGGCCCCATTCACAGGTTAGTGTTGCCCATGTCTATTTCTAGTACAATTTATGTTCCTTGTTCCTTTTAAAATTCGTTCGACAGTACACACGTCCCTGCATCTAGTACTTCAAGGGAGTATTTTTATGGTGTTGATTAAGCAATCAACAAAAAAGAGGGATTTTTCATCAAAACTATGACACACATACATTGTATATACATTAATGTAAACTTAAATAAAAATGAAGGTTGATGCAAACTTAAAACTTGCATCAACCAATTTGTGTACTTTGAAAGAAAAATAGGGTTTATGGTTTACATGATGAATGGATGATGGAAAAAGTGGGTGTGTGATTCATATTTGAGTCCATAAACCCTCCCATATTGTTAAGGAATTCAAACAGTCTATCCATGTCAAATTTCAGTGCATACAGAAACAGTTTGAAAAACTTTCAATGTTAGCCCCATTCACATGTCACTCTTGCCCATGTCTAGTCCTAGTACAATTTATGTTCCTTGTTCCTTTTAAAATTCATTCAACAGTACACACGTCCCCGCATCTAGTACTGCAAGGGAGTATTTTTATGGTATTGATTAAGAAATCAATGAAAAAGAGGTATTTTTCATCAAAACTATGACACACATACATTGTATATACATTAATGTAGAATGTGAAAGAAAAATGAAGAAAACTTGATGCAAACTTAAAAATTGCGTCAACCAATTTGTGTACTTTGAAAGAAAAATAAGGTTTATGGTTTACATGATGAATTGATGATGTAAAAAAGTGGGTGTGTGAGTCAAATTTGAGTCCAAAAATCCTCCCATATCGTTAGGGCATGCGAATAGTCTATCCATGTCAATTTTCAATGCATACATAAAAAATTTGAAAAAATTTCAACATTGGCCCCATTCACAGGTCATTGTTGCCCATGTCTAGTCGTAGTACAATTTATGTTCCTTGTTCCTTTTAAAAATCGTTCGATGGTACACGCGTCCCTACATCTAGTACTACAAGGGAGTATTTTTATGGTGTCAATTAAGAAATCAATAAAAAAGAGGGATTTTTCATCGCAACCATGACACACATACATTGTATATACATTAAGGTAGAACCTGAAAGAAAAATGAACAAAGGTTGATGCAAACTAAAAACTTGCGTCAACCAATTTGTGTACTTTGAAACAAAAATAGGATTTATGGTTTACATGATGAATTGATGATGGAAAAAAGTGGGTGTGTAAGTCAAATTTGAGTTCAGAAACCCTCCCATATCATTAAGGCATGTGAATAGTCTATCCATGTCAAATTTCAATGCATAGAGAAACAATTTGAAAACATTTCAACGTTGGCCCCATTCACAGGTCACTGTTTCCCATGTCTAGTCCTACTACAGTTTATGTCTTGTTTGAAAGTACACATATCCCCACATCTAGTACTACAAGGGAATATTTTTATGGTGGTGTTTAAGCAATCAATGAAAAAGATGGATTTTTCCTCACAACTATGACACACATACGTTGTATATACATTAATGAAGAACCTAAAAGGAAAATGAAGAAAGGCGATGAATTGTATCCCATGTGTACATTTGAATATTCTTGCGACGAATTAGATATACTTGGAACCACCTCATCCATTTCCTTTGTTTATCAGACATGTAAAGATTCTTGCAATGAATTAACTATATTATCGATGAAAGTTTTTCATTGATAGTATAGCTAATTCATCACAAGATTATTTACATTCATTTCTCTTGCAACGATATCCTTTCCTTGTCTCTTCTCAACGAATTCCCTTCTTTGTCTCTCTTGCCAACGAAAATGTTTGCATAAGTGATGGGTACTAAATTATCCTTGATTTTCTCCTCTACCTATTCTACTTCTTTTCACACGACCATATATATCAATATTTATTCAAGGTTAAAAGGATCAACATTATCTTAGAAGAGAATCCAATATCAATATATTTGTCTACTTCAATAGAGACTACTCTCTCTATGTTTTAAAAGATAACTACATGACACTATACTTAAATGACAAATTCCAACACTTGATGGTTTTAATTAGGATTCATTTCATATTTGGTTTATCAACTTGAAATTAAAATTTGATACTTTGCAAGCTAGTTTTTACCTTGAGTCAAATACAAATATAAAATTAGGAATCATTAACATATCTACTAGAACATATGAAAAATAGGGTTTATGGTTAACATGATGAATTGATGATAGAAACAAGTGGGTGGGTGAGTCAAATTTTAGTCCAAAAACCCTCCCATATTGTTAAGACATGTGAATAGTCTATCCATGTCAAATTTCAGTGCATACATAAAAATAT
The DNA here is from genome assembly GCA_032191745.1 of Picea mariana. Lineage (NCBI taxonomy): Eukaryota > Viridiplantae > Streptophyta > Pinopsida > Pinales > Pinaceae > Picea > Picea mariana. The sequence goes on along the minus strand of JASDQU010100478.1, from coordinate 225,084 downwards.
GGATTTTTCATCACAGTTTCAATGAAAATTCTATAGAAATGACAAACACGTTCATCAAAACTTCGTTGATGCAATAATATAACAACAATTTTGATGGCATCTACAATCATGATGGTATAAAAATGAAAGAGCTTCTCTTGGTTTGAAGAATAATTTATCCTCTACTGAACAAGGACAACCATGTGAAGGTGGAAGCTCATATGGATCCTCCCCTCCCCCTCACATCACTCTCAATTGATCCCCAATACGCAATGTATAAAATAGAAAATAATCGAAGGCAACGTCCTAGTAAGATTCATGCATAGAAACTACAAAAACAAAAATTAATGAAGGTAAATGAAATTATGTGTTTGTAAAATATATTTTTAGTTTACCACGTACTTTAGTATATTGGAAACTATTTTCAGGTTTCACATAATAATTAAACAACATGTAACATAGGATACAAAAATGTCGTATAAAACTTAAAAAAAATTAATTAACCCATGAAATTATAAGTAAATTATTTTAAGAGAATAATTCATACAAATTAAAATATATAGTCACGTACCTAATCCAACTCAACATTTGTGTAATCATCCTTATTCTGTATCTTGATATTCTTCATCGAACTCGACATCTGTATCATCATCTGGTTCAGAAATGGTGTTGAAAGGATTGACGATATCATCATCATCATCAATGTCATTTTCGAGAATATTTTCATCGACATCATCATCAAGAATTGCAATATTGTCTCCTACGTCTGGATCATGATCTTCTTCATCTTCTTCATCTATTGACCCAGCATGATCTTCCAGATCTATCTGATATGGCGAATCATCTTCTTGATCTTCAATATCATCTTCTTCTTGTAAATGAGTATACTTAGCTGGCCTTCCTCTTGGATCATATCTAACAACAAATGACCAATCCCTCTCACCTGGAACATTTGAGTAAAAGACCTGTTCACACTGGCTTAGAAAAACATAGATACCATGTACTCTTTCAAACATCATTGTTTTAATCATTGGAAATACATTGGCATGTTGAATAATAGTTCTTTCATCATCGTGTTCATGAATTGGTAACCTATACCATTTGACATCGAACATAACTAATTTGAAGGAATTAAAGTCACACTCAAGTATATCATTTAAATACCCATAATATCTATTTTCAGATTCTCGGGGATGTTTGTCACTCCTAGAGGAAACATTAGTGACTTGGAATACTGCAGTTATCCCACTATCATAAGTTTTCCTAGTTTCATCCAATTGTTTGATGTGAAATTTATGACCATTGCACCACATAGCCTTGTGGTGTTTCAACTGCAATATTCCAGATATGTAAAAGATGCATTGTCAATTAATAAATTAACATATATATTTATATAACTTGGAAAGTATATGAAAAATACAGTACACATGTAATCACATTAACAAAATATAAAATAAATGAATAAAATGGGTGAATTTGCTTGCTTTTCCATCTTTCAAACCATATGCTAAATCAATTTCCCTTTGCGTAAAATTGGCATCTATGTTACGATGAGATTCTCTAACCAATTCAGACAGTTGTTGCCATTATAACCTAACTCCATTATGTTGTTTACATCTTTCAATCCATACATTCATCCAATCAAGATTGTTTGCAATGTATAAATGCAATGTATCCCTCTCTTGAGCAACTGAATCAAAAAATCATAATTCACCAATATTAAATATTAGTTATAACGTCCATTCAGGTTATAAATATTAATAATTTATGAAATAACAGAGATTAATATATTAATGAGTATGATCATATGCACAAAAAATGAAACTTTATATGTATTATTAATATAAATCTCCACAATTATTAATATATTACCTCTCATTATTTTCATTCTACCTTTCCCCAATAGGTGCTCCTAATCTTCAATTTTTTTGATGGAGTTCACATCCCAAATGTGATCCACTGCCTGCATAGTTGGCGCTGCTAATTTAGGAATATACTGACTAATATACACCATGGATTGATATAACATATATTCCTCCACCATAGAACACTCAGAATGTGCTCTTTGTCTAACCAATGCCTTTAATGATTTCAAGTGCCTCTCCACCACCCACATTGACCTTGTGTGAACAGGTCCACAAATTTCAATCTCCTCAACTTGGTGTGTGAGGTAGTGTTCTTGTGCATTGAAAAATGTTGGAGGTATATACTTTTTCATTTCACACATTAGACGAGGAATTTTTGTCTTCCAATACTTTATATCATCTTCATGGATTTCTTTCAATGACAACCATCTACATGAGATCATGACATAAAAAAATAACATGTTTCAACATAACATAATATAATATATTACATTACAAGTAAAACGCGTGTCATTAAGTACAAAAAAAATTTGAAAGAACATTTTGCATATAAATCACAACTACTTACCTCATGTATTTCCCAAGAGCATATATAACTTGTTTGGCGTTGTTGTCAAAGTCTTTTGGGAGAGATAGCAATAGAACATACTATAACAAAAAAATGAATCGTTATTTGTTTCGACCAAAGTAGACAAAAAAAATAAAATAAAATAGGTATAAGGAGAATATATATAAATATGTATACCAAAATTATTACCTTAATGAAGGTATGCCAATCATGTGTTTTTACCCCACCAAATTCATCTTTCTTCGTTAAGATATTATTTATGTTTGAAGCAAAACCCGTGGGAAATTTAATTCTTTGAATGACCTCTTTTACATCATTTCTTTGTTTCTCTCTTAATAACCATGGAAGTTTATTTCAGTCTAGTCCATCTCTATTTGATCGTATCACACTTCACATTGCATGACTGGCTTCATGAATGTCAGTACAAATTTTGACAATTTTTTCCTTATCCCTCCTACCATATATGATTCTCCATAACGTTTCTGTCACATTCTTCCCGATATGCATTGTATCAAACAAATGAGATATTTTTAGCTCCTCATAGTAGGGAAATCTCATGAATTGATTAGGATAACATTTCATTCATCGTGGAAGCCCATTATTAATACCTTCATGATGGTGGCCTTCATGCAGCATAAAAGAAATCACAAAAATAATTATCAAATATGGTAAAATAAATTCAATGATTAAAATAAACATTCAAAATATTACATGATATAGATACATAAATAAATTATGTACCTTGACAATTTCTATTATATTCCAACCTCCATAGGTGAGGTGTCATTCTTCGTGGTTTTAAACCAGTCTCTTCTTTCCCATTGAAAAGATGTTTTTCAGTAGTACGATACCTATGGTTCTTAGGGAGGAGGTGCCTATACTCATCAAACACCACCTTTCCCAAACTTTTTGAATAACGATAATTCATCTTAGGACCACAAACTGGACATGCAAATCTACCCTTTGTTTGAAGAGTTGTAACAAATGGATTAATGTCAATTATACGATGAGATTATTTAAAAATTAAACATGAAACATGATATCATTAAAAAATTATATAGTATTAAAGAGAAATAGAATGCTACATACCACAAAAATGTGTTAGTCCTAGGGCATCATGAATTGTCCATAAAATTATTCCATAGAATTTAAATTTCTTCTCCCTGATTGGTTTACATATGTCATACATAGTGATGCCATCCCATAACTTTAGTAGCTCGTCAATAAGAGGCTCGATATATACATTCATATCTTTAACCTGGTACTTAATTGTTTGAAATTACACATAATTACTATAACCATGATATGTATCTATAAGTAAATAAATAAATAAAATATATTATGCAAAAAATGAAACAAATGAAAATGTTAGATTCAAAAAATTAATGTAAACAAATACCTGGAACGATCATTGTCAACATTATGTACTCCCTCTTTATTGATATCCAAGGAGGAATGTTATTGTTGATAAAAAAAATAGGCCACACTGAGTAAATATACCTAAGCTCTCCAAATGGATTAACAACGTCAGCTGCCAATGAAGTCCTAACATTATGAGGTTCATCTTTGAAATCTGCCCATTTTTCTTCAATTTCCCTAAATGCATAACCATCAGTAGGCATTCAAAGATCACCATCTCCACTTCAGTTACATGCATGGTAATCCATAATTTTTTCTATTCTTTCATGTTGAAAAGTCAACAAGAAACATGTGTCTAATTTACTTTTCCCTTAAATAAATTGGACAATAAATATTAATCTATTATCTCATTTATAACTGAGTGAGTTGGAGTTGTGACAAAATTATAAGTGTAGTTAAGTGAGTTAAGCTCAGTTGTACTAGGTGTAACTGAACTTACACTAGTGAGATTTCATTGAATTAATTATTAATTAATTCAAGTCAGTGAACTCACATGCAACTAAAGATTCACCACGGTTAACTACATGCATGTCAGATCCAGTGGAGACCCAGTTGAGATAACAGGTGAAAGGGACAATTTGGCTATCATTTGTGATTTGAGTGAAGTCCACTCATGCAATCACACATGCAGCGGATATGCTTATGAGCATGTGAAAACTAAGTAATTCGAATTCATTGTGAGAATTCTAATTGCAAGGATTGTGCAGAGGAGGCATGTTGTCTGGACACAGAGAATTGGCACATGTATTTTTTGAGTTTTTGTATGACAGTGTGAGACGATTGTGTTGTACTGAGAGCTCTTGGATTAGAGTTTTGTATGAGATTGTTTCATGATCCATGATATACATAATATATGATAGGGGGGTTTTTAGCTTTACTCTTTCCCAGAAAAACTTTTGTGTTATGTGTTCTTGATATCTCACTTTGTGATCATGGTTTAAATTTCTGCAAGAATATTAGTAGAAGTGATTATGTATTTAACAGTGGAATATAATTGTTAGATCAGGAGAATCACAGGAAATACATTAATTGTATTGAAATTTCTACATGGTATCAGAGTCACAGAGCCACGAAAGTGAGGTGTGACAATAATAGTATTTTCGTAGAAATTCTCGTGCCCTACTCAAAGGAGAGGTGTGAACTTCATCAAGATTCTTGCAGGCTGCTTAAAGGAGAGGTGCAAACTTCCCTCACCCCACTATGCATTACAGTGCGAACTTCCTTGTGATTTTCGTAGGTTTTACACTGGTAGGGTGAAAACTTCCTCAACAAGTTCGTAGGCTAGACACTGGTAGGGTGCGAAATTCCCTCAAGCTGCTCTCAAGTGGGGTGTGAACTTCCCAGGGCAAGAGGAATTGCAGCAGTTGAGTTTTTTGGTTGGATAATATTCGAATTTGCAGGATTTTCTTGGTGCGACAGTTGATTCAAGATTGAAATGTCTTTCATTGGCTTGAGGTTGGAGTATGCACTTGAGGGTAGCTCGAACTACATTTATTGGAAGGACAGGATGGAGGAAGTACTCGAAGACAATGGCTTGAAAGACTACATTGACAAAGATTTTCCTAAGCTGAATGCGACAGACACTGCAAATATTGATGCATGGAAAAAGAAAGTGGCAAAGGCAAGGAGGATTCTGTTGGAGGGAGTACGAGACCACATTGTCTCAAGTCTCTATGGGAAAACCACACCACATGCAATGTGGAAGGTTTTGACGGATCTGTTCCAAAACAACAATGACCATAGGAAATTGGCGCTCAAATATAAACTCAGGAATATCAAGATAGAGAAAGGCGACTCCATTCCAAAATATCTCACGAAGTTTGTCCAATGTCGGGATGAGCTTGGAAGTGTGGGAATAAAAGTCACTACTAATGATTTGGTGATCTTGGCTCTCCTAGGACTTACCAAGAGTTGTCACAGTTATCAAGACTCTGTCAATGGAAGGGAAAAATTGCCAGATTGGGAACGACTATGGTCGGATCTAGTGCCAGAGGAGTTCAGGTGGAACACCAGAGATGGATCTTCATCAAAGCATGATGATGAAGAGGATTGTGCTTTGACTGCCAAGGAAAGGAAAGGGAAAGGGAAGAAATTCCATTCAAAATCTGAGTCTAAATTCAAGAAGTTGGATTTGTCCAAAGTAAAGTATTTTCCTGTCACGAACATGGGCATATCGCTACTAACTGTCCGCAGAAGAGGAAGAACAAGATGGTTGTTGGAGCTGCAATTGGTGAGGCTCTTGTCTCGCAGTTTGAACTTGACTTCTCTTTGATCGCATGCATGGCTTCAAGTGCATCAGGATCGATGTGGTATTTAGATAGTGGTGCTTCCTTCCACATGGCGGGAGATAAAGTGTCTTTTAGTGACTTGGAGGAGAAAGATCTAAGAATGAATATAGATATGGGCGACGATGGACGATACAGTGCGACTGGTATTGGTACCATTACCTTTCAGAGGGAGTCAGGTAAACCATTTCAATTGAAAAATGTTATGAATGTTCCAGGTCTGAAGAAAATTCTGGTCTCAGTCGCAATGTTGGAGGACAGAGGCTATGACGTTGTTTCTAGTGATGGAAAATATTTCCTGCGACATAAAGCAATGGGTCAAGTCAAGAAGATAGGGATTCAAGTTAAGAATATCTATATGCTATAGGTAGATGGCTATTGTGCCATGATGGGAAAGGCAGGAAAAGTGGTGAGTTGGGATGAGGGCGAATTATGGCACAGAATATTAGGCCATCTTCATCATGGAGCTTTGAAGATCATGCAACAAATATCTATTGGACTTCCAAGGGGAACACTTGCTCAGTTAGATAAGTGAAAGGGGTGCACCCTGGGGAAGTACGTAAAGTCCACCTTTCATGAAAAGGAGAACCATGCTTCGATGACCCTGGAGAGAATTCACACAGACGTGTGTGGACCATTCTCGGTTGCTTTAACAGAAAAACATAGGTATTATGTTATTTTTGTTGATGAATTTTCTTGTAAATGTTGGATCTTATTCATGCAGAAGAAGGATAAAACATTCTCAAAGTTTTGTGAGTTTAAATCATTGGTGGAGAAAGATTCGGGGAAGCAAATGAAGGCTCTAAGGAGCGATAATGGTGGAGAATACATATCTAACGAATTCAAAGAATTCTGCAGTAGAGAAGGAATTCGAGGAGAACTCATAGCGCCTCATAACCCACAGCAAAATGGGGTCATGGAGAGAAAGAACAAAATTATTGTGGGTGCAACACGAGCGATGTCACATGATCAGGGCCTACCAATGCATTTGTGGGCAGAAGCAAGAAATACTATGGTTTATGTGCAAAACTGTTGTCCTCATAGAATACTTGGCAGGAGTACACCTGAAGAAGCTTTCACTGGTAAGAAACCTGATGTTTCTCATTTTAAAAAATTTGGCTCATTTGTTTATGTGCATGTGACCAAGGATTCTAGGAAGAATATGGAACCGACTGTCAAAGTTGGGATATTTTGGGGTACATATAAACACCCCATAATTATCCTATGTATTTTTCAAACAGTAAGATGACTGTTACGCGACGGGATATAAAATTTGATGAGGGGAAAGCCATGTGGTTGTCGCTTGAGAGGGAGCTAGACCTACATGCAAAATAAGAACTATTGGTTCCCAAAGATGAGTCTCAAGATGTGGATCAGCCACATGAGGAGGTTCATGGAGTGGAGGAAACCACTCAAGCAGAGCCATCCATCAGAAATGGCAGAAAGTACACCACGGAAGCTGACAGATTGAGACTAGGTGTTGCACAGAATGTAGGAGCCCCTACTTCACAACGCAGACAGAGACAGTCTCCTGATCAATTTGTTGRATACATGGCTCTCATGAGAAAATGTATTGTGACTGAACCATCTTCCTTTCAAGAAGCAGTGCAAGACCCCACTTGGGTTGATGTTATGGTAGAGGAGTATGACTCCATTGTCAAAAACAGTGCATGGGAAATTGTCCCAAGACAGGTCGACAAATCAGTGGTAGGTTAGAGATGGATCTACAAGGTAAAGCAAGATAATGATGGGAGTGTGGAGAAATACAAGGCCAGGTCTGTGGCCCAAGGCTTCTCACAGATCAAGGGGATAGATTATGATAATACCTTTGCACTTGTCGCAAGGTACTCTTCCATAATATCCATCCTTTCACTCTTAGCACAGATGGGCTAGCGCATTCATCAAATCGATGTAAAAAATGTGTTCCTCAATAGGATCATTGAGGAAGAAGTGTACATTGAACAGCCAGAAGGTTTTGAGACCTTTGACAGAGAGTCGCATGTGTACAGACTCAAGAGAGCATTGTATGGGCTGAAGAAAGTGCCTCGTTCCTGGTACACTCGGATAGAGAGCTATTTCACTGGATTAGGCTTCACCAAAAGTGAAGCAGATGCAAACCTATACCAAATTTTGGTGGAGGGTAAGCTCTTAATCATTGTTCTTTATGTTAATGATTTAATACTGACTGGTGATGAGCAGTTGATACACTCATGCAAGGATGACCTTGCAAAGGAGTTCGAGATGAAGGATTTTGGCCTTCTTCATTATTTCCTTGGAGTGGATATATGGCAGCGAGATGGTGAAATTTTTGTGTCTCAAGGAAAGTATGCAAGGGAGATACTAGGTAAGTTTCACATGGAGGGCTGCAAACCCATGGATACTCCTCTTCTAGGAAACTAGAGGAAAGAGGATGCTACTTCTCGAGAGGTAGTCTATGCTATTGTCTATCGATAGTTAGTGGGTTCGCTAATGTATTTAGTGAACACGAGACCGAACATTTGCTATGTGGTTAACCAGCTAAGTCAAGTGATGGTTAATCCTACCAAACTCTTTTGGAAGGCGGGTAAGCATGTCCTGAGATATATAAAGGGCACATCTGAGTATGGATTATGGTATAGACAAATGGATGAGTTGAAGCTGCATGGCTTCATGGATGCAGATTGGGTGGGTAGCCCAACGGACAGAAAGAGCACATCAGGGGGTATCTTTAGTATCGGGTCTACAGTTGTTTCTTGGTACAGCAGGAAACAAATATCTGTGGCGCTTAGTTCAGCGGAAGAGGAATACATGGCAGGGAGTCAAGTTGCATGTGAGGCTATCTGGATGAGAAAGATCTTGGTTGGTTTGTTTGGTTCTCATTTAGATCCGACACTGATTTATTGTGATAATCAAAGTTGCATTAAACTCTCGATTAATCTTGTGTTTCATGATAAATCTAAGAATATAGATATTTGGTATCATAATCTCATATATTGTGTGCAATGGAAGATCATGTTGCTTCAATACATCCCTACAGAAGATTAGGATGTAGAAATTCTGACGAAGGCACTCACCAGGAGAAAATTCAAATATCATAGAGACAGGATTGGGGTGAAGGATAATCCCTTTCTTGTTGAGAGGGAGTGTTGAAAAGTCAACAAGAAACATGTGTCTAATTTACTTTTCCCTTAAATAAATTGGACAATAAATATTAATCTATTATCTCATTTATAACTAAGTGAGTTGGAGTTGTGACAAATTATAAGTCTAGTTAAGTGAGTTAAGACTAGTTGTACTAGGTGTAACTGAACTTACACTTGTGAGAGTTCAGTGAATTAATTATTGATTAATTCAAGTCAGTGAACTCACATGCAACTGAAGATTCACCACGGTTAACTACATGCATGTCAGATCCAGTGGAGACCCAGTTGAGATAACAGGTGAAAGGGACAGTTTGGCTATCAGTTGTGATTTGAGTGAAGTGCACTCATGAAATCACACATGCAACAGATATGCTTGTGAGCATGTGCAAACTAAGAAATTCAAATTCATTGTGAGAATTCTAATTGCAAGGATTGTGCAGAGGAGGCAGGTTGTCTGGACACAAAGACTTGGCACATGTATTTGCTAAGTTTTTGTATGACAGTGAGATGATTGTATTGTACTGAGAGCTCTTGGATTAGAGTTTTGTATTAGATTTTTTCATGATCCATGATATACATAATATATGATAGTGGGGTTTTTAGCTTTACGCTTTCATGGAGAAACTTTTGTGTTATGTGTTCTTGATATTTCACTTTGTGATCGTGGTTTAAATTTCCACAAGAATATTAGTAGAAGCGATTATGTATTTAACAGTGGCATATAATTGTTAGATCAGGAGAATCGTAGGAAATACATTATTTGTATTGAAATTTCTACATTTCACACCTTAACAATCGTTGCAAACATGGAATTATGGGAATATGACGAAGAACCTTTCGAGACACCCTTTTTGTTACTTGATCGGTTCGATATCTATTGATAAGACATTGCAGGCATTATGTTTTCGAATCATGTTGTCCATAATATATAATATGATCATTAGGACATCCATCTATTGTTTGATAATCCATTCTAATGTATTTCATAATGGCATGCAAACCATGATATGTGTGAGGTAAAATATTTGACGATGGTAACAAAAATTCACCTAAGAAACTAGAACATAACAAATAACTAGTTAATGTAAAGAATATTAATCGTAAAAATTGCATTATTATTTTACACATTAATTAACACTAAAAACAAATAGAAAAAATTCAACATTTATGTATAATATGAGATGAAACATATTACATACCTTAAGATCTATCATACAAGTGTTCGACAAATTATTCATAACCTTTAAGCTCACTAGCAACAATGTAGCAAAGAGAATATTTTCTCTTGATCCTTCATAAAGTCATTTATTTGCCTTTTCTAATAGAGGTTCATCATAAATACAATCATTGTCCCCATCCTCATCTGGCTGAGAAAACAAATCTTGGATCATTTGATTTGTCCCATCATCTTCTTCCAGGGGATCATTAACTTGATTTTTCCGATCATCTTCTTCCATGAGATCCTCATTTGCTTGATCATGTTCCTCAGCTTGTACATCATCATTTCTACTACTAGTTGGTGCAATATTTTGTGGAAAGCTAGAGGGAAACTCTAACTTTATAATTACAAACAATCATGCAAAATTAGTGTGTACTATAACAAACATTCAAACAATATATATACATATATATAATTTTATATAAAATTGACAATATAAAAATAGATAATGAATATATAGCTAATTACAATGCACTACTACATATGACCAAATTTGCCACGTTTTTTCGTTACTATTGCCACACATATCCGTCGCACTTTCCATGAAGGAAAACAATTTTTTTCGTGGTACTTTTTTTGTCGCTATATCCATGTATTCATTTTTCATGGAAACAACGATGAAATCAGACCGCCATGTGTCACCATATTAAAAAGAGGCATACTTTTTTTCGACGAAAATATTGTCGCAATATCGACGGAAAAGCATGGCAATAGCTACGAACAATGTGCCATAGTAAAAACCCCACCATTGGGTTGCGACAAAGATGCCATACTTGCGACGGTTAAAGCGTGGCAAGTAGCAACAAAATATCGTCGCAATAGCGACGCACAAGCATGGTAAAGAAAAACACCTATCAATAGCTTGTGACGCAGATGCCATACTTGCGATGGTTAAAGTGTGGAAAGTAGCGATGAAATATCGTCGCAATAGCAACGAACAAGCGTGGTAGAGAAAAAACACCTATCAATAGATTGTGACACAAATGCCATACTTGTGACGATCTTATCGTCGCTATTGCCACGCCTTCTGTAGGTTTAAATTTTTTTTATAGTTTTCCCCTGCTTTATAAGAAATCTCCTATCACATCCTTTTGTGTGGATAAGTAAATATCGGTTATGATTTTGAAACACAGTCCTATATGAGGGCATCTACTATCTCATTTTCCAACATTAAATAGGCAATCTCAAGAATATTAGCAAGTTTTGTGTATTTAACTATCACTGGAGAATCAATGAGAGCATCATTAAGTTTCTGCATTTATGTATTCAGAAATTGACTTTAAACAACAAAAAATACTGATTTTGTGAATATTTATGTCATCGGATTCCGACCAAAAAAACTATTTCGTAGAACAATTAGAAAACGCCCAATTTTCCATGTCGATTTTGAAGTCAGTGTGGAGCACCTCAACTCCAAATTCTCATACCTACCAACGTTCTCGCCATCTATTCAAATTTTCCATGTCGATTTTGAAGTGGGTGTGGAAGCATATCAACTCCAAATTCTCACACCTACCAACGTTCTTGCCATCCATTCGAAGAACCGTGGCAAATTTGGTCATGCAGCTTGAAAATAGTTAGTTTGAGAAATCTTGATGAAGTAGCACGATACTTCTATCTGGTGACACACAATGACATGTGAACAGTTGATTTGTTAAGTTGAAGAACAATTAGAAGTCTCTCGAGTCATGTTCCTTGCAAATATGGATGGATGAAATGTGTCACTATAAGTTCATCAATGCTTGTCTTTCCTAAAACACATGTTACAACGTACTATAGACAATGCAAAGTGAAGGAACCTTGAAGTGAGATAGACTTAGGGAAGCATGACATTGAGAAGCCAATAAACCTAGGAAAGTGTGAGAAGGCATATAACACTTATGACTTAATTCAAAGGCATATGGCACTTAGGATTTAATTCTTCGATGTTGTAGAGCCATAATATATTTTTGGACATGAATACTATCATTATTTTTGACAATTTTCATTACTTGTTGAAACTCAACAAAAAAAAGACAATCTACAATTTTTTTTTGTTTGTTAGTTTGTCTGTGACATGTGGGACTAACCTATGGCTAAGAAACTGTGACTCAGGGGCATCTAAGTCGTCAAAATCACCCAGGGATCGCACCCGACCTGAGTCACACCAACCCTTAACATGGCTGTATTTTTTGTCCCCGTAAGTTTCGAACCGATGAATTTAACATCAAGGAGTGCCTTAACAACACACTCCATCACCAGCTGTCCTACACCTTGGGGAGAAGACAATCTACAAATTAAGTTAATTAGATATTCAATTATTTTTGAACTTTATCACCAGTAGCAAAAGGTTAATAACATGTGCTCCTTGCTCAAGGGACTTTTGGAGACATTGTGGGACAATATTGGATGACATAGACCTAAGTTTCAAGATAATGAAGATGCACATACACAACTACAACAAATATCTAATTTGGCTTATAATTTTTGAGAGAGCCAAATGTTATGTCCATTTTATTCTTTTGTGCATTTACGTATAAATCCATTACAAAAACATCAAATTAAAACATAGTCAAAGAGTTATTTGTTCCTTCATTAAATCAAATGCTACAAATTTGCAATGTGGATTGGAGAACTCGTTTGTAGGATTAATAGGTACCAACATAATCAAGACAAAACAATTATAGATAGGGCCATATTTCTCTATCAATTCTATCTCATCTTGATTTCGAATCAAATATATGATATCCAACCTCCTCATAGTGGGGAAATTGCATAAACAAGCTATGTATGTCGATGGGTATCCTACATGGATGATTTTAAGGATGAAAATGTATTTTAAAACATAGAAACCTTGGCAAATCTTACTAAGCCTTCATATGCCAACTATAAATGTTTGGCGATATTTTTGTAAAAATATTCAAATTTCTAAGGATTTTATATAGTTTGTATAAAATTCTGGTGATTTTTGAGGTAAAATAATTTTATCCTATAGAATTTGGGTGAATCATTTTTAGAATGGCGAATATTGTTTTGGGAAAAACCATCGAAAATTAGCCCATGAACAAAATTTAGCCCCTAAAATCATCCCTAGGGTAGGAACAAACAAAATTTCCACAAGAGTCCCATCCAGTGGCTAAAATATTGTTAAATTAGAGGCAAGTTGAAGGTATATGGGTCAAATATGGATGCAATGCATGACCCATTCCATTCCATATTTTTCTATGCCACTAGGATACAACGCTCCAATTTCTATTGAACCTTTAGTCGCTAGTCCAGATGAGTCTCTTGCATATTATGCTTTGGCTCCAAGTCATGAATTTTAGAACTTCCATCTATATTTATTCCATTTACAAGTATCAACTTAAAGTATGAACCATTGGAATTTAAGAATAAATCCCTAAGGTGGCATGAGAAGCTTCAATGTTTGTGTTTTAATTTCATAGGGAATGTGACAATGGCTTATGTTAAGATTTTTTAGCATGTTGCGACACCTAAGCCCAATCCATCAGTTTTAAGAATAATTATACTACAATTCCATTTACTACAAGTACATCTACACTGAAACAAGAAGAGAAAACAAAATGGATATTTTGAATATTTCCTCCTTTCATGGGATAGTCACTGAAGAGCAAAATTGCATCAACAATTTATGTAGGTCGACGGGTAGGACCAAAGAAATTTTCCACAAGAATCCCATCCAATAGCTATAATTGTGTATAATATTATTTACATTAGCTATCAGTCGAATGTATAGGGTTCCAAGATGGATGGAATGCATCATCCATTCTATTCTATTAGCACACACATATTCAATAGTAGACCTTGCACATAAATATGTACATTACACTGAAATATAGAATAATTTGTCAAGTCATAGGGAACTCTAATAAGAAAATGAAATACTTTCTTAACAACTCTATTTCCATAAATATCTAATTCCAAGAAAATGTTTTTCATAACATGAATCCTAGTTCCCAACATATGTAACTAGTCTCATGTCTTATTCAAACCATCTATGAATAATTGTTTGTCTTTGATAAGGAACAAATGTTTAGATATCAAGCGCACTTGGTGTACATATTTAGTCCTATTTTATGAAGATAAAATGATTCAACATATCGGATTGAATAAAGTTAATACACTATGTGAGAACAAACTTTTGACGAAATATGCTCTTTTAGTAAGATCACAAGCTCAAAATGAAGGGCTGAAACACTATATTAATAAATTCATGTATAGGGTTTTTTTCCTTATGAATGGTGGATATTCCTCTATAATGGTTATCAAATGTAGGGAGATTTACAATTGAATGAGGATTTGGAAGTGGCTGATTGGTTTCGGTCCAAAGATTATATGACTATTAGAGTTTATGGCATAGAATTAAAACCCTGTAGATTACAATTATTTCTAACCCCGGGGATACCTTCCTTAGATATGTTAGATAAATGTTCAACATAATATGAATTACACTTTCATCCCAAGCATCATAAGCTTTATTTCCCACTACCTTTCAAATTTGTATTTTATGTAATTGATACCTCAAATATTCTAAGATCCTATGGCTTTGAGAAAGATGATTCATGAATACATGATCTTTATAATATCATCTTATACAAAAGGGAATTTTTTGGTTTCAAAGCCTATGTCTATGAGGAAAGTCTAGATACATAAAAAAAAAAAAATAGTTGGTAGGAGGATAAGCATATTCATGAAGGGCCAAAGAGACAATCAAGGAAAGAAGTTGAACATGTCATGCCAATAACTCAAGAAAACCATAACAATAATAGTAACCTTGAATTCAATATACAATGGTAGAACAAAATCATTTATAAGCATTCAAGGTGGCATGTCTAATTGCCAAGCACAAATAACATTGATGGCTACATCATGTTTCTAAAAATAAAATTCAAAATGCTCATGGGAATATCCTTGGAATGATTTAGATGAACTTAAAGTGAAACCAAAAATACAAGACACTGAATTAGCAGCTCCATATTGCACCGTATTTACATATGAGATGTCGGATCAAGAATATATGGTTACAATGCTTGGAGTCTTCAAAGAATTAGATATTTGGAACATAATAGTGGAATCTAAGTGGCCAAGCACTATTAATTTTGGGAGCCAAAATTGATTAACTACTTCTTCCTTTCCAAGCACTAGAGTAAGAGAAACAATCAACAAGTGTCACTTCTATAAGGATTTTGGAAGGCCTTGAAATTTTTATTTCAATTTTTTTATTTGAATCTTGAACAATGGCATGAGGTGGGCATGTGTCACACCCTCAACAATTTTTGGAGGAACCTAAATCATCTCTTTCAATTTCTTTTGATCCTCGAACACTTTGAACCCTTTGTCTACATGTCCCTCTCATATGTATTTTGGGAGACTTTTAACTCAAATGTCCATTGTCAATTCAATTTTTTAGTCCTACATGAAATCCATGGATCAACTCATTGAATTATAAGATTCTAGAACAGAATTTGTTGCTTCAATCACAAAGTCAGTTCATCACACCCCAAAGTCAATTGATGAGCGAGATAATGATTCAATTGATGTGCTCTCTAATGTAAAAGTTATAAGAGAACATTCTAAACACTATATGAGGATAAATTATGATTTCTCCATTTTTTAAGGCCCAATAATCCTAATACTTCTTCTTTTTATAGACTATGAAAAACAAATCATCATCATTGCCAATCTCCAACCTAGAATCGATATGGATGTAAGAGATATGGAAGATGGATGCAATGCATCATCCAATATTTTCAATTATTAAGCATATATTCAAGAGTATACCTTGCACACACATATGGACATTACATTGAACTCTCATAATCCTTTCCATATAAACATTTGTACAATATGACACATTTTCCTAACATTGATTTGTCACAATATTTCCAATATTTTTAGTTCATGAATACAATTCTATCTATATACTTTAGAGTATTAAAGTAGATTTTCTTGAAAATATGTGAGTTTTGCTGCTAATTTAAAACTATTTAATGCCCAACACAAACACCTTCATGTTGTTCATGTGCTAGTGGTTTTCATAATTTCAAAAACCAATAAATGATATCCAAGGATCCTTCATTGTGCCACTTAAATTTTTTTTCAAGAGCATACCACAAGACACTTAGAATGCTTAGACAACACCAAAATGAAATATTTCCTAACTATTATTGGGAAATATGATAGACATACCTTATGTAGAGGAATTTTCCAAGGCATACTGGGGGAATTTGCATATTGTCCCCACATAACGAAGAACATGGTGAAATACTCCCATGTACCAAGTACCATAGAAGTTTGCCTAGAAACAGGATAGATTCACAAAATTGAATATATTTGAATACATTCAATTTCTTTGAAACTCAAGGTGCATAATTGGTTGCAATACCCTTGTTTCCCCCATCTTGTAAATATAGCTATAACTTGCGAAAAGAATGTGGCAGAATGAATATGTGTGAATGTTAGATTTGATGAGATTTTTCATTATAAAAGGCAATGTATGTAATTATGTTATTAATTAAAAATGGATAGTGGTTGCATAATTGTTGAAAGGGGGGGGGGGGNATGTTATGAGAGAGATGATGAGGGGAACCATAAATGGTTGATATGACCCCCAACAAACCAATACCTTACTGGATTTAATTGCTCAGACCCAGACCAGTCCTCTGACCCAGAAATGAATTACCAGTTAGGCTGATAGTTGGAAAATCCCTCCTCAAGAGTTAATGAGGAGATGGGGCAAAGTACCCATCTATAAGGATTTCAGACCTGACCATGAGATGGGGATTCATACCCACACAATATTTCTGAGGAAGGAAAGAAAGGAAAGGATTAGATGGGTAGAGGAAGATCTACGCGAGAGAGAGAGGAGTCGAAAGACAAATCTACAAAAAGAGAGAAGAGTGCTTCAATCTCTCTCGTTCGAGGGAGAACTGGGAAACAAACTCATTATGGGTGAAAGAAGTTGTTGGAAACATTTTCATTCCAAGATGATAAATGGGGCTGCAGAGAATACGAGTGACTGTGGAAGTACTCGTTGCAAGCCCCGCCTTACTAGGTACAGAGAAAACCATTTGCTAAGTTCTTGTGGGAGGAGGAGAGTAACCTCCATTATTCATATTACTATCTTCATTCACTCCTATCAATACAAATTCTCCCTTTCCCTTCTCTCATTTGTTTACTTAGGGTTCATATGTGTGTGTGTGTGTGTGTGTGTGTGGTTAAGATTTAGTACTAAAATTTTTTGATAGTTGTATTGGTCAATGTAAGAATACAAGAAAAGGTTTTTTCCACAATCTATGATTCATAGTTTGTTAAAAAAATTGATGCTTGTCTACCAAAAATGCAATTCTATCCTTTCTAGAGGATTGTGAACTGTTACTAGTATAAAGCCTACTTTAAAAAAACACGTCAAAATCCTTACCTTATCATTGTCCTTTCACCAGATCCATTAGCCCATACAATTGATAAGAGTTGTCCACGAGATGTATTTCCATCACCAAGACCTGCATGAATCATAAAAGACAAATTCTTTATATGAGTAAATAATATATAAGCAAATAAACAGGCATTTAGTTATGTAAAAGACTCTAGAAAAAACTTAAGTGGTCGCATAGCTTAATGAGATTCTCTTTGTTTCAAGAATATGTTATTCTCTATTGAATAGGGCCAACCACATGAAGGTGGAATCTCATATGGCCCCTCCCCCCCCCTCCCCCCCACATCGCTCTCAATTCCCCATACCCAACAAATGATTTTGTTTATATAGAAAACATATAGACATTCATGCATAACTAGGATAGTCATCAAAACATATGAACATATAAACATTGAAGAATAATGTTTTAATACGTATAAATAATGTTTCATACTAGCAACATCGATAAACATCCAAATACAAGTCATGAATTTATACATCTATTTTTTCTGTGATTTATGTTTTTTTACATTAAAAAAAATTAACGATTGGGGTATCATAATCATACTTTGACATTGTATTTCTTGCGCCATGTCCTTCTATTGTTTTTGTTTCCATGCGCTCATGTACCATACTTTTGGTACGTCGCTAAGAAGGGCATCAAGGCATCTATGTAGGGGCGTGAACTGCAACAACGAAAATGATCATATCGATATGTTGAAATATAATTGAAATAACTAATTCATTATTTTGATTAACATTACAATATTTCTCTTTACCTGTATGTGTAGTTGTGACGGTTGGTGCGTTAATTTCTTATCCATTTGGTTTCTCTCATAGTTCACCCTCCTGAGCTACAGTCTCTTCCATTTAAAGAAGATAGTATATAAGTATAAGTCAAGCAATAAATATCTAAAATCATAGTAAATATTTCTAATTATGAAGCATACATACTGGAATGGGTACTATGTTCCCCACTATCATTGGACATGTCCACCCTTGTATGACGTGGTGTCTGCTGAATACCGCTAGATTCACTGTTGTGGTTGCACTGTTGCTTGAAAACAAACATAAATACTTAGTTAAGGGTGATATAATAAAATATGAATAGAATTTACAAGAATGCTACTCCAATTTCCTTATTCATTTTATTTACCTGCGTGGTTGGGGAGATTGGAGTCTTCCCCAATCTTTTCCTATATTCAATCACACTTTTAAAACCGTTCTTGTAACTAAGATTTAGGTCCTCCTCAGTGGTAGCATTGTCGAACATATTTAACTGTAATGCATAACACCATTAAAACTACCAACAACAAAAAAAAATATTTGTTCTCTACTGTTAAATAAATACTAACAACAGTTAATCATTTAATTGTTACGATTCAGGATTTCAGTTTTCCATAGCCACCCTGGCCTAGTTTATGCTACCCATGCTTTTCCATTCTAGCCTTGGTTGCTTTGGAGGTGTCAGGTAGTCTATATATGGAATTTTTGAAAAAAATAAAATATCAGAATTGTTACTTAAAACAAGAAAGAAAAACATAAATGAGCATATTTCACTAATAATATGACATGTGTTGTACCTTGCTTCACCATCTCGTGGATGTCTTCCTTGTTTTTTAAACAATTTCTCCTTTTCATCCTCTATCAGGGCCTTCCATGCTTTCTCCGGAACCATGGGAGGGTGCTCATGCTTGAGGTCTAATTGCAATTTCTCCCTATATTGGGCCCTGGTATATTTTAAGTTCTCATCGGCTAAATTTGTAACCACTTTCTTGTTAAACGTATTGTCAAACAAGTTTACCATGTGGTCTATCAATTCATATTTATTTTTTCTATATAGGGTATTCCACCATGTGAGAAGGGTGGGGCCAAATGAC
Source organism: Picea mariana (assembly GCA_032191745.1). Classification (NCBI taxonomy): domain Eukaryota; kingdom Viridiplantae; phylum Streptophyta; class Pinopsida; order Pinales; family Pinaceae; genus Picea; species Picea mariana. The sequence continues at coordinate 205,333 of JASDQU010100478.1, read as the reverse complement.
ACAAACGCGCTCCCTTGCTGGCGCGTCCGCTCTTACAGGACCTTCCTCTCTTCTCGGCCCGAAGAACTCAAAGGTTCTCCTAATTCCCTATCGGGAATATTCCTACCCACAGATTCTCTTCGTCGCGCGATCCTCTTCCTCAATATTCTCGGAGGATCATAACTTGTGACTTCACGAGTTCAAAAGTTGAACACTGGGTTCTCGGGCCCCCCGAGACCCGAGGGTCAGTCAACTCACTGACTTTTTCTGGAGGGATTTCGCTACTCGCGACCTCGCTATTCACGATACCAAACTTTTGGTTCTCCAACCTCCGATACCCGAGGTACCTAGACTCCGATGTGCACGTGTGACTTGACTCGTCCACACCCGACACTTCTCTCGGGACTTCCGCGCTATCACTACCTCGCTCCCTTGCGACTTCGCTACTCACGAGGTTGAATAATTTCCCCATCAACTTCCGAGGTCCGAGGTGCCGAGACTTGTGACCTCGCTCCCTCGCGACTTCGCCTCTTACGAGGTCAAGTTTTCAAGCCTTTTCTCGCAAGGTTTCGATGCACGATCCCACGTGTGGATCCAACGGTCCTCCCGCGATCCAGATCCAACGGCTATTATCTTTCTTGCGCCTCGCTTCCTCGCAACTTTTGACACCCGATACTTGGGCTTTCACCTTGCAAGCTCTCGAGTTTGCGAGATCCTTAGATCTCCGCCACCTGTCCTCTTCCGAAATAGACGGCTCCTAGCCTCCTCGCCACTTCACTGCCCTTGCGACTTCGTGACCTTTGACACCAATCCTTCAGCCCTTCCGCTTCCGAGCTCCCGAGATGCGAGGTGCCACCTGTCCACTTGCCAACTCCTGTGGACCCACGCTATCCTCGGAGTAGTCGAGATCTCGGTTCTCGCAATCTCGCGACTCCCCCTTACCAAACTTAGAACACTTTCCTCACAAGGTCCCGATAGGAGATCTCATGAAAAATCCAACGGCCTGACTGACTTGGATCAACGGTGTTGCCCCTCCTGAGATTTGAATCCTCTCCACGCTTGCACTGTAACTACCTTGCACCTCTGGGAGATCCAACGGCTCTTGGAACTTCGTGAAATCTCTCCCAAAGATTTTTTCCGTCCGTTCTCCCCTTGAGGATTCTGCGAAATAAAGCAGTGTCTCTCCACGAGACTCGGTTGCTCGCTCGCCCACCTACGATGCTTTCCTCCAACTTCCAACGGCAGCTTCCCTGCACTTAGCCTTCAGTGAATTCAAAAGTCTATTCCTCCTGATCTTTTCCACAACTTCAACAATCTCTTAGGAAAAAGAGATCTATGTGCATGCCTTGGCAACTCTGGCCTGAAACCTTTTACGGCACAAACTCTCGGTGCTCTTCTTCAACGATATCATGAAGTTTCTATACCTCCTGAGATTTCCCACTCCGACTCTTTCAGAGGGACCTGCACACACTCCTTGTGGCAATCATTCAACAACTCTCAAGTGTTGAATCCCTTCGACTCTGCGCAACTCCTGCAGCAGCAGTCTTTGATTTCCTTTGCTCATATTCACAACTAAGACTTCTTCTTCAGCCTACGCACTCCTTTCATGGCTTCAACAACCCACTTCCACTTCTGGGTGAATGAGAACAAGAGTTAAACTACTGAGCCTTCATCAACGCACTCCTTGCGGATGTATTCAACTGCACACCTTGTAGGAATCTCCTGACTCAGATAGAGAAACAATTGAATATCATTCTTTCTCCCCTTTAGACTTCAGGTTGAAACATGAAATCACATGCACAGCATATACAAAGCAAATGCATAACTAGAAAGCAAACATTCATGAGCATAACATCAATGTGTTGGCTCGCTTGATGAGTTGGCGATGCTCCTGCATCATACTCCTCGGCTTGAAAACTTTCATGGGCTCTTATCCATGAGCTCATGTACGGTCTGTCCATGCCTTTGAATCTTTGCTTCAGTCACCTAGCTGGCATCTTCCATTGGGTGGTTCCTCCATTTGACCAGATACTCGAAGTATTTCTTCCGCCTGGTCTTTTTGCTCACTCTTTTGTCAAGTATACGCTCCATCTGTGGATTTTCTGCAATCGGCATCTGCTTTTGCCACTGGATTTCCTACTGTTCATTTGTTCCAGCTCTTGCTTCCTCATCCTTATATGGATATAATTCTGAGACATTGAATGTCGAAGATATTCCGATGTTATCTGGAAATTCAATTTCATAAGCATTTTCTCCCAATTCCTTTAGGACTCTGCATGGTCCAATTTTCTTCATTTTCATCTTGTTGTATGTTCCTCTCAGGAACCTTTCCTTTCTCAGATGTGCTAGAACTAGATCACCAAATTCGAACTGAATTTGTCTCCAATGTTGATCTGCTCTGCGCTTATATTCCTAGTTTGATTCCAGCAATCGCTTCTTCACCCTGCTGTGAAGTTTTTCCATCGCCTCTGCGAATTCTTCAGCGCTTGCACTCTTTGTCATTATCTGATCTAAATCCCTCAATTCATATGCTCCTCTTGGTTTCCTGCCTGCTCCTGTTCACTGAATCATTGTACGCAAACTCTGCCTGTGGCAACACATTGTCCCAACTACTGTGGTGCTCTGTCACCAAGCTTATTAATAAGTCTCCTAGACTTCTATTTACCACCTCTGTTTGCCCATCCGTCTGAGGATGATAGGCAGAACTAAACATCATGTTAGTCCCCATGTTCTTCCAAAGTGTCCTCCAGAAATGTCCAATGAATTTGGTATCCCTGTCTGATACTATGCTTCTGGGTAAACCATGAAGTCTAACGTTCTCCTTGAAAAACAAATTCGCGATATGAGTCGCATTGCTGGTCTTCTGGCATGGAATAAAATGTGCCATTTTGGAAAACCTGTCAACCACCACAAAGATCGAATCATGTCCTCTTTGCGTCCTCGGTAATCCCAATACAAAATCCATGTTGATTTCTTCCCACAGCCTTTCAGGTATGGGTAACGGTTGATAGAATCCTGCATTTTGTTTCCTGCCCTTTGAATGCTGGCAAATTCTACGTCTTTCGAAAAAATTCTTGACATCTATTCTCATCCTCAGCCAAAAATATGACTTATTCAGCTTTGCAAATGTTTTTTCGTGGCCAAAATGTCCTGCTAATCCTCCACTATGCTTCTCTTTTAGCATATTCTCCCTCATGGAGCAATTTGGAATGCATAACTGATTTCCTCTGAATAACAGTCCATTTTGGATCATGTAATCTATCCATGGGCTTCTGTCTTTGAGAACTGGATTCTTAGCTGCTTCATATGCCTCTGTAAAATCTGCATCACCTGCATACATGTCCCTAAGATTTTCAAAACCCAATGTCTTGACTCGGAACTCCTGCAGCAACAAACACTTCCTGCTCAAAGCATCAGCTAATTTGTTAGCAGTACCTAAAATGTGTTTAATTACAAATGTAAAATTCTGCATATACTCTACCCATTTAGCATGTTTCTGATTCAACTTCTCCTGTTGAGTCATAAACTGTAATGCATGATTATCACTATACAAAACAAATTCTTTTGGGATCAAGTAATGCCTCCATTTCTTCAACGCTTGTATGATAGCATAAAATTCTTTATCATACGTGGAGTACTTCACTTTTGCCTCATCCAACTTCTCTCTGAAATATGCAATTGGTCTGTCCTCTTGGCTCAAGACCTCTCCTATGGAAAAGCCACTTGCATCACATTTTACTTGGAATACTTTCGAAAAATCCGGCAACACCAAAACCAGTTGTTCTGTGATCTTTCGCTTCAACAGATTGAAGCTCTTCTCTGCCTCTTCAGTCCAATGAAAAGATTTATGTCTTTTCTTGATAGTATCCATCATTGCTGTGCTAATTCCACTGAAATTCCTAATGAATTTTCGGTAGAAACTAGCCAGTCCATGAAAACTTCTCACCTTGAAAATATTTCTCGGTGATGGCCAATTTTTAATTACCTCCACTTTACTTGGATCCATCTTTAATTCATTTGCCGATATGAAAAACCCCAAGTAAATGAGTTATGTCTTCATAAATGAAGATTTCCTTATGTTGATCAATAGCTTCTCTTGTTGTAGCTTCTTCATTACTGTAGCTAAATGCTTCAAATGTTCTTCTTTTGTTTTGCTAAAAATCAATATGTCATCCAGATAAACAAATACAAACTTACCAATGAATTCCTTCAGCACTTCATTCATTAGCCTCATGAATGTACTTGGTGCATTCGTTAAGCCAAACGGCATGACTAGCCATTCGTACAACCCTTCGTTGGTTTTGAAGGCTGTCTTCCACTCATCGCCTTCCCTCATGCGAATCTGATGGTATCCGCTTTTCAAATCAACCTTTGAAAAAAAATTGTCTCCACTTAAACAGTCCATCAAGTCATCCATCCGTGGAAATGGAAACTTGTACCTAATGGTTATCTTGTTAATGGCTCTGGAATCTGTACACATTCTCCAGCCTCCATCTTTCTTTGGACTCAGTACCATTGGAACGACACACGGGCTTAAACTTTCCCTGATCAGTCCTTTATCCAATAGTTCCTGCACCTACCTTTTAACTTCTTCATTCTCCTGAGGCGTCAACCTGTATGCGGCCTTATTCGGAAAACTAGCTCCTGGTATGAGGTCTATATGATGACTCACACTCCTCATCGGCGGCAACGAATGGGGTAATTCGTCTACCACAATGTCAGCGAACTCTTCTAGCAGTTACTGAATTTCTTCTGGTAAATCATCCACTCTTGTGCTAGTCAGAACAATCCTTGGTTTCCTGACCACAAAGAATTGTGGATCTTCCTTCTTCTTTACTTCTGCCAGAAGTTCCTTCCCACTCATGAGAAGTATAGTATTTCTCGGTTCTGGTTTTACTTCTTTATCTTTAATGGGAAGTAACATATGTGTTCTTCCATTCTTCTCCAAAGTATACGTATTCATCTTCCCATCATGAACTACGTTCCTGTCATATTGCCATGGCCTGCCTAGCAATAAATGACATACATCCATATGAATAACATCATAGAGTATTTTATCATTGTATCCTCCTATCTTGATGTCAACTAAGCACTGTTTGGTGACACTTACCTGATGTCCCTTCTGTAACCATGAAACTTTGTATGGACTCGGGTGATCAGTTGTCTCCAGCTCTAGTTTCTCCACCATCTCGGTTGAAATGAGATTGTCTGTGCTTCCGCTATCCACGATAACCTTGCATTTTCTGTCTTTGGTCTTGCATGTGGTTTTGAAAAGTCTGTTTCTTTGAGCTGTGTCCTCCACCTCCTTCTCGGGTGTTAAGAGAACCTTACGCATCATCAATGATCTTCCATCTTCTGCGTCTTCTGCTTCATCATCTCGCCTCTGTGCCTCGGCAATGTGAGATTCTCCTCCATCCTTCTTCCTATCTGGACAGTCAACTGCCTTGTGTCCATTCTTCCCACATGTGAAGCATGTGATGACTCCACCTCTGCCTCTTCCTCTACCTCTGGTACGAGGAAATGTGTTGTTATCAGTGTATCCTCCGCTCTATTCTGTCTGTTGCCTTCGTTGTTCAGTGTGCTATCCTCGCTGTGAACTTCCACCTCTTTCTGTTCTAGTCTGAGGCTTCTTCCAGTCATCCTTGGATTTCTAAAACCTATCTTGGGCAACTGACTTACCTTTTGGCTGGCTCCTACCTTGGCCTCGCTGTGTTGGCTTACGGCTTAGCTTCTCTTCAGCTTTCAACGCCATCTGATACGCATCCTCCACTGTTCTGATGGTCGTCATACTCATCTCATCCTGGATATCGTATCTCAAGCCATTCATATACCTAGAAACTTTTTCATCATCGCTCTCCCGATGACCTGCTCTGATATTTAGCTTATAGAATTCCTTAGTATACTCCTTCATTGTCATCAGCTTCTATATTAGGTTCTGAATTCTCCTGAACAGTGTGATTTGATAATCCCTTGGGATGAACTTTTCCTTCATCTTCGCAATCATTCGATCCCAGCTTTTAATCCTTTGCTTGCCTTTGGAACGTCTATCCGCTTGAAGTTTATCCCACCATAATGCTTCATGTCCCTTCAGTTTTGTGACAGCATGCCTTACCTTTTTATCCTTTTCGATATCCTCATAATCGAAGTAAGTATCAAGAGCTCTAATCCAATCCAGTAACTCTTCTGCATCCAGACTCCCTTCATAAGTTGGAATGTCCATCTTTGTTTTCTAACTCATCCGGGAGATAGCTTTAATTAAATGCTCATTGGCTGCATCTTCGGCTGCAACTTCTCCTGGTTGTTCAGCTTCAACTTCACCTTTGAAGTCGCTCAGATCTCCAGCACTGGCTATGCGTCTCTACGCTGCTTCCATAGCTTCTAATCTTTCTCTGAGATCACGTATCTACCTTTCCATTTCTGTATTCTGTACTTGTCTCCCTCTGCCTCTCTGGTTTCCCCTATCCTCTGGATCGGGTGATTGTCTTTCTCTCCTCGGCGGCATGGTGAAATTTTCTCTTCTTCTCTGCTATAGAAAGCAAAGATATTTTCCCGCTCTGATACCACTCTAATGCAAATGCGCTCTCTCATTGGCATGTCCGCTCTTACAAGACCTTCCTCTCTTCTTGGCCCAAAGAACTCAAAGGTTCTCCTAATTCCCTATCGGGAATCTTCCTACCCACAGATTCTCTTCGTCGCGCGATCCTCTTCCTCAATCTTCTCGGAGGATCAGAACTCGTGACTTTGCGAGTTCAAAAGTTGAACACTGGGTTCTCGGGCCCCCCGAGACTCGAGGGTCAGTCAACTCGCTGACTTTTTCCAGAGGGATTTCGCTACTCGCGACCTCGCTATTCGCGATACCAAACTTTTGGTTCTCCAACCTCCGATACCCGAGGTACATAGACACCGATGTGCACATGTGACTTGACTCGTCCACACCCAACACTTCCCTCGAGACTTTCGCGCTATCGCTACCTCGCTCCCTCGTGACTTCTCTACTCGCGAGGTTGAATAATTTCCCTGTCAATTTCTGAGGTCCGAGGTGTCGAGACTCGCGACTTCGCCTCTTACGAGGTCAAGTTTTCAAGCCTTTTCTCATGAGGTTTCGATGCACGATCCCACGTGCGGATCCAATGGTCCTCCCGCGATCCAGATCCAATGGCTATTATCTTTCTCGCACCTCGCGTCCTCGTGACGTTTGACACCCGATACTTGGGCTTTCACCTTGCGAGCTCCTGAGTTTACGAGATCCTTAGATCTCCGCCACCTATCCTCTTCCAAAATGGACAACTCCTAGCCTCCTCACCACTTCGCTGCCCTCGCGACTTCGTGACCTTTGAAACCAATCCTTCAGCCCTTCCGCTTCCGAGCTCCCGAGATGCAAGGTGCCACCTGTCCACTTGCCAACTCCTGTGGACCCATGTTATCCTCGGAGTAGTCGAGATCTCGATTCTCGCAATCTCGTGACTCCCCCTTACCAAACTTAGAACACTTTCCTCACGAGGTCCCGATAGACGATCTCGTGAACAATCCAACAGCCTGACCGACTTGGATCAACGGTGTTGCCCCTCCTGAGCTTTGAATCCTCTCCACGCCTGTGCTGTAACTACCTTTCACCTCTCGGAGATCCAACGGCTCTCGGAACTTCATGAAATCTCTCCCAAAGATTTCGTCCGTCCGTTCTCCCCTTGAGGATTCTGCGAAATAAAGCAGTGTCTCTCCATGAGACTCAGTTTCTCGATCGCCCACCTATGATGATTTCCTTCGACTTCCAATGGCAGCTTCCCTACACTTAGCCTTCATTGAATTCAAAATTCTATTCCTCCTGAG
>JASDQU010100478.1:145040-197507 GCA_032191745.1 Picea mariana | reverse complement strand
CGAGACTCGCGACTTCGCCTCTTACGAGGTCAAGTTTTCAAGCCTTTTCTCATGAGGTTTCGATGCACGATCCCACGTGCGGATCCAATGGTCCTCCCGCGATCCAGATCCAATGGCTATTATCTTTCTCGCACCTCGCGTCCTCGTGACGTTTGACACCCGATACTTGGGCTTTCACCTTGCGAGCTCCTGAGTTTACGAGATCCTTAGATCTCCGCCACCTATCCTCTTCCAAAATGGACAACTCCTAGCCTCCTCACCACTTCGCTGCCCTCGCGACTTCGTGACCTTTGAAACCAATCCTTCAGCCCTTCCGCTTCCGAGCTCCCGAGATGCAAGGTGCCACCTGTCCACTTGCCAACTCCTGTGGACCCATGTTATCCTCGGAGTAGTCGAGATCTCGATTCTCGCAATCTCGTGACTCCCCCTTACCAAACTTAGAACACTTTCCTCACGAGGTCCCGATAGACGATCTCGTGAACAATCCAACAGCCTGACCGACTTGGATCAACGGTGTTGCCCCTCCTGAGCTTTGAATCCTCTCCACGCCTGTGCTGTAACTACCTTTCACCTCTCGGAGATCCAACGGCTCTCGGAACTTCATGAAATCTCTCCCAAAGATTTCGTCCGTCCGTTCTCCCCTTGAGGATTCTGCGAAATAAAGCAGTGTCTCTCCATGAGACTCAGTTTCTCGATCGCCCACCTATGATGATTTCCTTCGACTTCCAATGGCAGCTTCCCTACACTTAGCCTTCATTGAATTCAAAATTCTATTCCTCCTGAGMTTTTCCACAGCTTCAACAGTCTCTTAGGAAAAAGAGATCTCTGTGCACGCCCTGGCAACTCTGTCCTGAAACCTTTTACGGCACAAACTCCCGGTGCTCTTCTTCAACAATATCACGAAGGTTCTATACCTCCTGGGCATTCCCACTCTGACTCTTTCAGAGGAACCTGCACGCACTCCTTGCAGAAATCATTCAACAACTCTCAAGTGTTGAATCCCTTCGACTCTGTGCAACTCCTCTAGCAGCAATCTTTGATTTCCTTTGCTCAGATTCAAAACTGAGACTTCTTCTTCATCCTGCGCACTCCTTGCGTGGCTTCAACAACCCACTTCCACTTTTGGGTGAATGAGAACAAGAGTTAAACTACTGAGCCTTCATCAACGCACTCCTTGCGGATGTATTCAACTGCACACCTTGCAGGGATCTCCTGACTTAGATAGAGAAAAAATTGAATCTCATTCTTTCTCCCCTTTAGACTTCAGGTTGAAACATGAAATCACATGCACAACATATACAAAGCAAATGCATAACTAGAAAGCAAACATTCATGAGCATAATATCAATACACAGAGAAAACAACACGAACCATGTGCTTGAATCAAAGCTTCATTCTATTAATTCAAATGCTTGTACATGGGTGTTCTTCATACAACATTCTCTTCTTTCTCTTCTCTTCTCTTGTGTTGATTATTTTATAATGCACAATGAGGGTGTCTATATCTGTTTTCCCTCTCGAACTCTAAACTATCAAATCTAGACTTAAAATCCTATCTACCAGCATTTACTAAATTAAATGTCGTCTATCTACCAAAGGACGAGAGCTTAAAGGCTCATGGTCCAATACAATATACAAAAGGCGCTCCTTCATAAAGGATTCATTAAAGACTTGCGCTACAATCCCAAAGCACTTTCAAAAATTTGGGTTTGTTTATCCAGCTGATCTCTGCTTGATGTGCTGGCTCACTTGATGAGTTGGCGATGCTCTTGCATCACCAAACAACTCCAAGGCTTTGTCATTCAAGTTTCTATAGAAAACATTGTTTCCTGCATAAAAGTGTTATCCATTAATTTATAATAATCTCAACAAATGCCCATTTCAATTTAATGATAAAAATGAATCAATTAATTAACAAATACATGCAATCTTCTGAATCTTGATCGGAACACATGTGTCATCCACCAGAAAGGTGAGATCTAGTGATCTGGTTCTTTTAATTCGTTTTGCTCCATGCATAATAGCTTTCTCTCCATCTATATTATGTTCCTCTCCAGAGTCATGTGGAGTCCCAGGCTATAGCTCATTATGCTCCGACGTGTCATTCCAGTCAACATCATTTTTCTCATCAATGGATTCAAGGCGAATCTCGGGAGTGTCAAAAAGCCTCACTTGTGCTTTGCTATGTCGACTTTTTTGTTGCATTGGACCATCACTGCTACCTATAGTAGTTACAGGATCGACAGGTTCCTGGGGCACGGGGTTTAAAAACTCCTACAAACAGAAAAATTTAATTTATCAGATCATATAGAAAATATAAAACAAAAAAAACAGATATGAAATTGTCATAGCTAATAAAAATATGTGAAGATGAAACTTACCCCAAAATTATTTATTAGATTTTGTAGCTCTGTAATTCTTTCCATGTCCTCTTGTGTCAGGGGTCTTTTGCAAAACAAACCTAGATATTTTATATTTGCCTTATTCAAGACCTTCGCGACAGTTTCTATTGGGTCAATGGAGTAAAATATTTCATCGTCATCAAGATCCTCAGTGGGTGACTTCCTAGGTTGACCATGCCACAATACATCAAGATGAATAAAATTAATGAGATGAACTTTAACATTTGAGAAATTTAGTTATTGTAGTCATAATGTATTACTATATTTAACATTTGCCTGCTGAGGCACAGCGGGTGCCTTTCCACGGTCACCCTGGACAGATGTAGCGAGTGATTTTCCATGGTCACCTTGGACAGAAATTGACACAATAAATCAGTCAACAAAATTTATGAAATTCACCTGTAACATTAAAAAAATGAAATATTGCAGTAATATCATAAAATAAATAATGAAATTTCAGAAATTTGGTTGTTGTAGTCATAAGTTGTTACTATATTTAACATTTACCTACTAAGGAATGACGGGTGCATTTCCACGGTCACCCTGGACAAATGTAGCGAGTGATTTTCCACGATCACCCTGGACAGAAGTTGACACAATAAATCAATCAAAAAAGTTATGAAATTCACCTGTAACATTAAAAAAATGAAATATTGCAGTAATGTCAGAAAACAAATAATGAAATTTCAGAAATTTAGTTGTTGTAGTAATAAGTTGTTACTATATTTAACATTTACCTACCGAGCCACAACGGGTGCATTTCCACGGTCACCCTGGACAGATGTAGCGGTTGAATTTCGACGATCACCCTGGACAAAAGTTGACACAATAAATCAATCAACAAAAGTTATGAATATCACCTGTAACATTAAAAAAATGAAATATTGCAGTAATATCATAAACTAAATAATGAAAATTTAGAAATTTAGTTGTTGTAGTCATAATTTGTTATTATATTTAACATTTACCTGCTGAGGCATAGCAGGTGCATTTCCATGGTCACCCTGGACATATGTAGCGGGTGATATTTGATGATCACCCTGGGCAGAAGTTAACACAATAAATCAATCAACAAAAGTTATGAAATTCACCTGTAACATTAAAAAAATGAAATATTGCAGTAATATCAGAAAATAAATAATGAAATTTCAGAAATTCAGTTGTTGTAGTCATCATTTTTTACTATATTTATCATTTACCTACTGAGGCACACTAGGTGCATTTCCATGGTCACCCTGGACATATGTAGCGTGTGATTTCTCATGGTCACCCCAGACAGATTTTGACACAATAAATTAATCAAAAAGAGTTATGAAAGTAATTGTAACATTAAAAAAATAAAATATTGCAGTAATATCAGAAAATAAATAATGAAAAATGAAATATATGCAGTAAAAAATTGAAATATTGCAACAATAAATTATAAAAATAATTGATCAAAGGTTGAGTTGAATGGTATGTAAGATATTTACACCCATAGTCGTACCCCCTCCATCTATTCAATTTAAGTTGTAATCAATCAACAACTCTTCACCTGAAACTATTGTTTTTGTTGCACATACAAATATATGATTTCCTTCGCGCCCCTCAAATATGAAATTTGGTTTCTTAGTTGTTGCCACTAGTCGTGTACTATTTATAAAGCCCGCAATGTTTCCAGAAGCTTTTGGCCTTCCGTCAATATACAGAGTTGCCCCTTTATTTTGATTGTTATCTACTACTTGTATATAATTTTTGGCAACTCTGTATCTCCACATACCTCACGTATATCAGACCAACATCAACTAGTGATTGTATTTGTATAATTTTCTAACATACTCCATCAATTCAATTACAATGCCATAGTCGACCTTTATGCCATCCATGGAAAATAACCCCAATCCATGTAAGGACAAAGGAGCAATGTGATACATCCTCCCACTGATGAATAAATCTGTGTCCACTTTAGGTAGCTCATTATGTGCCCATCATTGCACTAGATGTATATACCTTGAGGGGCAACTCAATGTCACCTATGCTCTCAACATCATAATTACATGACTCTTCATTGGCAATAAAAAATTTCATGTGTATACTAAATATTTTCCTTACCTTTTTAGATCTAGTTGATCTAGAACCGGTAGATCTAGTACACCACATCTCACTTTCAACCTCTCTTAGTATATCTTGATCATCACTCAAGGAAGATAGATCTGACAGATACCTATTTGGTGGTACCTACACTCATTAAAACAAGAAGATAAGTTTTCGTGCAAATATAATTTTGTGGTGCCAACACTCGAAAAAATGATAAGATAAGTTAGTGAGCAAATATTTAGGGAACCCATGTTTTGCTTGGAGAATATACTTGATTCTATTGTATGTAACAAACTTATTGGGGTCCTTGTTTACTTGATTCATATCATACTTGGCATCCCATTATTTCTATCTTGGTATGCTTTGGGGTGTGAGTCTTCTCTTTTATAGAATGGCATTAAAGTCCCAACATTAGAGGTGTATGAAATTTGTTAGGATAGAAAGAGGCATTAAAGTCCAAACATTAGGCTTGGGATTTGATGTAGATAGGGTGATGGATTTGTCAACTATTTTGTGTGAAACAAGGTGCTATGATTGCACACTAAGTAGGTCCTCCAAGTGAAGTTTTTTGCATGGATACAGTGTTGGTAAGTATGTGCAACATAATAAAATTGTTTCCATGTCAGGAACCAATTCGTCATAGTAGAAGGTGGTCATTCACACATCCTCTTGTGAAATTGCATAAAGTTGCATGTTGCATAAAGTTTCATAAAGTTTCATAAGTTGCATAGTTGCATAAGTTGCATATTGCATAAAGTTGCATAAGTTGCATAATTTGCATAGTTGCATAAGTTGCATAGTTGCATCAGGGATGATTTTAAGGATGGAAATGTATTTTAAAATGTAGAAACTTTGGCAAATCTTACTAATCCTTTATATGCCAACTATAAATGATTGGTGAGAGTTTTGTAAAAATATTCAAATTTCTAAGGATTTTATACATTTTTATAAATTTTTGGCGATTTTTAGGGTAAAATAATTTTATCCTATAGAATTTGGGTGAATAAGTTTTAAAATAGCAAATGTAGTTTTTGGAAAAACCATGGAAAATTAGCCCATGAGCGAAATTTAGCCCCTAAAATGAGATAAATTTGCATAGAATTGCATAAGTTGCATAGTTTCATGTTGCATAAAGTTGTGTAGTTGCACAAAGTTGCATAACTTGCATAGTTGCATAAGTTCCATAGTTGCATAAACTTGCATATAGTTGCATAGTTGCATAAGTTGCATTGTTTCATAAGTTTCATGTTCCATAAAGTTGCATGTTGCATAAACTTACATAAAGTTTCATAAGTTCCATAAATTTGCATAAGTTGCATAAGTTTCATGTTGCATAAAGTTGCATGTTGCATAAAGTTGCATAAGTTGCATTGTTGCATAAAGTTGCATAAGTTGCATAGTTGCATAAAGTTGCTTAAGTTGCATAGTTGCATGTTGCATAAAGTTGTGTAGTTGCATAAAGGTGCATAAGTTGCATAGTTGCATAGCTTGCATGGTTTCATAAGTTGCATAAGTTGCATAAGATCCATAGTTTCATAAACTTGCATATAGTTGCATAAGTTGCATTGTTGCATAAGTTGCATGTTGCATAAAGTTTCATGTTGCATAAAGTTGCATAAAGTTCACAAGAGGAGAGCCCAAAGGAAAGCCATGTTGGCAAGAGGAGCGCCCAACCAACAACATCAAAAGATCCCAAACCTAATTTAGGGAGGCCAAACTACTATTTATAAAGGAGGCTAGACCCTCATTTGCACACTCACTCATGTGCTATGCAACAAGAGGAAAAAGTGTGCAAGTCTTGGAGGAGTAGTTGTTGCAACTCAGGGTGGCATCAAGGAGGGTTTTGGTATATCTCTTAGTTACTCTTGGTTAAGTGGTGCACTACTCTTCCTAGTGAAGGAGTAGAGGAGGATATTTTGTTCAGTTTTTTGTCTATCTATATTGAGGAAGTTTTTGTTGGATTTTCTTCCCCATGAGGGTTTCCCAGGATAATTTGTGTGTCTCTATTTTTTTTGTGATTGCCTCTCCTACAGTGATCTTATTTATGCAGCTAATGTGATAAATGATTATAATAATAAAGAAGAATCATAATTGCTAGTTGTATAAGTAAAACTTCAACAATAGTTGACTACTCAAACCCATATAAAAGACATCTTGTGTTTATAACTTTAGATCATATGAGAAAGTATAAGAGTTCATTGGTCCTAGGGTACATTTCATAGGTGTTGAGGAAAAGATATGAAATGATCCTACTCAAGCATTTTCATATTCTTCTTGGCTAAAGAAAAATAGATGGGAATACCACCCTATGTTTATAGCCAACAAAAATAACATCCTAACTCACAAGTATTAATTACAAGTGCTTAGGCTAGTCTTTTAAAAATAAAACGCTTGCTAGAAATTCAATTTTTATATGATTTTTTGGATAGAACAGTTGTTGAAATAAATGTAGAGACAGAAGTAAAGACACCAAAATGATAATCAAGACAGATGAGACATAAAGAAATTCTTTATTTCATTCCAATTCACCAAAGAGTCATTACTTTTACAAAATTTCATGCAAACAATTTGGACCAAAGTCAAACTTAGAAATCCCTGATGGAACATACAAAAGGACCTCCAACAAAAAATCAAAACCGAACTCTAAAAGTTGGATCATCTTGTCACAGATTGTTTCCCACTCGACTCTGCACATAAGCCTTTGTCAGTCATGAAAACTAATTCACAAACAGACAAGTCTACACAGAATATCAAAGATAGATCAACGCCTCTGAAAAAAAAGTGTTTGAATGATGTAATTCGGCCCTGAATCTTGTTGTCTACAATAAGACCATGTTATCATAAAAAAGAATTAGGCTTGTGATAAATTAAGGAATGAATAAAAACTGAACTATCTCAGCATAAACTCAAAGAGAAAACCTTAGTATGCTTCTCCTTCTATCATCCCCTTGTTCCTCCCTTTCCTTTTGTCTTTAAACAAATTAGAATTGGTTGAAGTAGTTTAACCAACTCATTAGTTAAGTTAATTAAAATAATCCACCAACTTTTAGTTAGGGGGAAAAGTAATAATCATAATAAGGGTTATAAATAAATAATAACTAGTAGGTGGGACCCCTTGTGACTCCCTTTAGCTCCTAACAATAATAACATACTAGTTAATTAAACAAAACACACCTCCTTGTGACTCCCATCATCATATTAACATTGGTCAATTTATCCCAAAATATTTTAAATTATCTTCAAAAAATATATTACTCATATATCCAAAGAAAACATGTTGTCCAAAGTTTTGAAGTCAACTGTCATCAAACATAAATAACATAAAAACTCAAAAACCATATTTCCCACTCTGAGATGCAATCTTTCCTTGATTTTTGTTGTCACCCTTCGATTTTTCTAAATTTTCCGTTGGCTATGCTGAGCCTTTAGGCCTAATCTCGTTGATCACGTGAGAAAAATCATCCCTCAAATGCATTTGAAAAGACATGGATTTGTCAAAGCCATTGGAGGGTGAGTAAGGGGCAGCAGTGGCTTTTCCTTTGTCAAGGGCATGATGGGCCTCAGATTTCAACCTTTTTCTAGCATGAGAGGACTGAACTGGTGAGTGAGCAGGTGCAGCTTGGACAATAAGGTTAATGGGTAGGAGAGCAGGTAAGGACAAATTGGGCCAACCACGATGTTGGGAGACTGTCAGGTGGACAATCTCTTGCCATCCATCATTTTTTGGAAACTCGAGTTGCAATGAGACATGAGGGGGCACGAGAATACCAGGGGCTTCTGGAGCTTGGAAAGGAGGCCATTCAGGCCTAGGTTGGATCACTCCTTGCCAAATCCAATTGAAAACTTTGGCCTGAAAATACTGTCCTAACTCTTGTGAGTCAGCATCAAAGTGTATGGAGAACCTTGGCCTTCTTGGGCCTCTATTCTAATTACCTCTCCCTTGGTTTCCTCTGTCATGGCTACCTCGGTTGAAAAAACTCATTCCTGCATGCATGATTGATTAGCAAATAGTCCTTTTAACAACCATACATGATAACTCTTTAAAAATATGAAATAGAATTTGGCTCAACAACATATTAGGTTCATGCAATCCAATCCTTACAAGTTTTTTAATTGTTTGTCAATGAGCAGGGGGTGAAGAAAAGGTCCTGGGATATGCGAGGGGCTTGTATTTAACGTAAAATGAGGGGAAACGAAACATGGTTAATGCTCAAAGACCATAACAATCAATTGTTATGCAACCAAAGAAAACATCATTGTAGTCCAATCAAGAAAATGGGACTCTAAACTGCTTCAATACAAAATTCTTCTTGACTGTAATTAAATTTTAGAACATCGAGTGAAAAATGAATGTGGGAAGGTGAGGGGGTTGTAATTAGCGGAAAGTGAAATAATGGTAGGGAAAGAGAGCGATTATTGTTCATAAAATGAATTAAGTTATCCATAAACCATTCTATAAAAGGAAACACACCAATCAAATGAACACTGAGACCCAAACAATTACTGTGCATAGTTCAAGCAATCATGTGCATTAACTTGCTCCCTGCTTGTAATCAAATATCAAACACAATGTCATCAAACAAGATAGTATGCAGTCCAAAACCGCTTGTAGGGGAGCTATGTTCATCTCACTTATCCATTTAATATTTTAAAACACTTCCCACATGAATAAACAATAAACCATTATGTTCAAGATCAAAATCAACCACTGCCCACAAATTAATTCAATCATCGAATACAAATACCAAGGTTGTGCTTGATTCTGTGTTTTAATTCATTTAATAATTGAATTGCAATGAGGTTATATTGTCACAGATCATGTGTCTGTTTATGTTATGAAACATCATATTCATCAACGGACAACCACATACAACCATTGATATTTTAAATGCAAGACCTTGACTTGCGATTAAAACTCACATATAGACATTACCATTCAACACATACTATGTTTTGGAATACACAAACATCCGACAAAACACAAGAGTATATCCATGACTTTACAGGTTTTATCACTCTAAATCTAAATATCCACAGTGTTGGGCTATTAATCCAATATAGAAAGGTAGCAACAACATGCATGATCTCATAACACAAGTCGATCAAATTGCAACAAAGCCATGTTGAAAAACCCATGACCTTCCCTAATTGCGCAATCAAATAATATCGATAACAAGTACAGTGGATAACCATGCCATAATTACCACGATGCAACATTTCCATTTGACAATTTTAAAAACACACAATCACAGTAATCATTGACTCATGGTGTAGGAACGCCACACATACTGATGCATCATGTGTGAAACAACATTAACCAATTGTAAAATAATGTTGAGTTAACATTCCGATAACTTCAATGCAAAAGACAGTGACTGTATATCAACCCCATTCTTCAATCAACCAATTGCAATGCCGAGTTTATCAAAATTGCAGTGACTAAGTAAAACATTTTAAGGATAATCAACAGAGACGAGTTAACAATAGAACATTATTGACGATGCATCACCAATTCATAACCATATGCCATGTATTCAACATGACATAATGGGTTTCCTTTATCAAAACTGAGCTTGGATTAATCAAGGATTGGCTCTGTGGACCAACACAGGGAGACATGGAGGCACCCCCCAACATCAGGTGAGAACCTCTGAGACCAATGGTGCATGCATAGGCTATACCACAAATGTCTTCACAGACCGGGTGACAATATTGTGATAGAGGAGTTTATAAATAGAGGAGAAAGGCTCCATTTGGCCTTGTAACGATACTTAGCACATGCAGGGTATAAACCTTGTGGCTCTCCCAGTCAACCAGCTAACAATGTTGAGGTGAGATGAAGCCGAGAAGAATCCATATGACCCAATGCGCGACCAATGGTAGCATGAAATAAGCCAATACCCAAGTGAATAAAGCGTAGTTACATAGGGCATTTTAAACCCATTAAACCCCATAAAATCCAAGACTGGGTATGGTGCGACAATGCGTGAAGGCAGTCATCTAGTCTAGACCAAATGAAACCCTCCACTAAACTATAAAGGATGACAGAGAGCCTTCATGGCTGCTAATACTCAGAATGGCCCAATACATTGTAACTTCATACATTATCACAGAGAAAGCCACCAATGATTCATTCCAGAAAAATCACAATCTTACATAGTTTCCATACTTAAGGAAAAACACAAACCCATAAATCTGAGCCAATATCTATTTCATAACCAAAGCATACTCATGGATGGGAAAAAAGACATACCTATAATCAAAGCACCTTAAAACACAAGTTGGCCAAGCGGTTCTCCCTCTACTTGAAAGTCAGAGCATAACCACAACAACACATTTGAACAATAGCCTGATTAGGGTGGTGGATAGTGGAAGGAGTAAGGGTGACGTGCAGTAAATGCATGTCACCTCCATCCCCAGTCCATTAATGCATTAGTACATGCCAGCAAGCTTCCCATTAACTCAATTAATTAAACCATGTATCGAAACCATCACCTACTAAAACCAATGGCGCGACCCATATCAAACTTATGCCATAACATAAATCACCACTTCATATAGCTCAATCAAATCACATAACCATTAACTTGCTAGCTAGGATTAACCATAATCATCTTAATTTTCATGCATGTAGTGTAGTATAGTATAACCTCTTCATTTTTGCATTTTGTTTATCTTTCTTTTGCCCTTTTTTTTCTACTGCTCTTATGTATTGTTACCAACATATCCATTGTGCAGGTGTCAAGTAACGAATCCAGGAACATATAGCAATGGTAGAAATCGACAACATAGGCCCTCGTAACATGAAATTAGAGCTTAGAACATATCCTAACATGCCTTACCTAACATTCACTTGTCACACATAGAACCAACACATAATATGCCCAATCCATCGCCAATAAGATCTCATCAGCCATGTAAGTAGTGTCGAACAATGGCACAAACATCAAATAAGAGACAGATATTATCTCCCAATCTACAAGGGGGTCCCGCCTACTAGTATTATTTATGTTTATAATAATAGGCTTTAGCAACACTTTGCGAGGAAAAACATTCCTTGTGATTTTAATCGTCAACAAACTGGCAAATCCATAGGGAAATTTGTTTTCAACAGATTTAGAACTCAGAACTCATGGTTTCGTAGACCAAGAACAACAGTTCAAGAAGATATAACCAGGAAGATTATGCAACAGGGGGAAGTGAGCGGATTTAATGGAAAAATGACCGGGAATCTGGGAATAACTTATGAAAAATGTTAGGTATGAGGGGTTTTACCACTGTATGCATAATCATTCAATCAGAATCTTCTCTTAAACTCAAGGAAAATACTTTTGGACTTGCTCTTAAAAATCTCAAATGGATGAAGAAATGGCAAGAAGAAGCGGGAGATAACCAATTATTTATAAGACAGCAGTGGAAATATATAACAATTTCAAGGGTGCCTTCAGAGGAATCATCATAACAGTTGTGTAAGCTTGATTGTTATTGACTAACAATGCTTTGCAGGAGTGTCATTGTGGAAAAATTGATCCAACATCCTATTTTGACCAAATTAACTAAAAGATGATAGGAAACAAAATCATGACAGAAATCAAATTGCAGAAATTAAACAACAACAATAAAAGACAGGAATGAAAACGCATCAAGAAAAGTTTTAACACATAAAGAAGAAGTAAAAATACTGTAAAACAGAAAAGAGAAGCACAAAAATGAAAGCAGAGCTAGGCTCCCTTGTAATGTTTCAAACGAGAACCGTTAGTGCTATAGGGAAATGATTTCTCCTGTAAATCTTTTAGAATGTAATAGTTAGTATCCAAGACAAAAGAAATTTTGAAAGGACCCATAAACAACACTTGGAACTCTGATGTAATTATCATCCCCTTGATGCACACAATTAGATCATCAAGATAGATATGGATACTGACCAGTTCATCGAAAATTGTGTGTATAGGTCTTCTAAAAGCGATAATTGCATCAAGTAAGCTAGAAAAAATGAATCTATAAGTCATGGTACCCCAATTAGTGATAAGAGTGGTTTTGTGAGCATCTTCTCCTTTTACCTTGATGTTCCTGCAACCCAAAAAACTGTCAAGTAAGGGCCTCAAATGTAACTCTACAACCTCCTGCAGAATTATTTCCATATTGAGAGGACGAAAAGGATTCCTCATAACAATTTGATTGAAAGTGCAGAATCTAATACAGGTTCTAATATGATCAATGGTCTTCGAAGAAGGTACCCAATTGGAAACCCATTCAGGGTGGACTGAAAAAATGATCCCGACCCTTAATAATTTTCCCAACTCCCTTTGAAAAATTGCTTTAAATGCAGAGTTAATAGATCTTTGTTCTTGCATAACTGGTTTCATACTTTCCTTGACGGGAATATCATTTTGTAAAATGCCAGGATCAAAACCACGAACATTCTTATAAGGCCAAGCATACACCTTTTGAGATCCACCAAGTAGCTTATCAAACTTCATTTCTTCTTTATTAGAACATTGGGTACTTATGTTAACGTTCCTTGAAGATTCAAGTGCCCCAATGTTCAAGGAGGTGGTTTCACCCACCTTCCTTCGTAAATCCTCTTCTTTATGTTTTTCTTTATTGCCTACAACACTCGATGAAAAAGAATCGATAAGAGGATTCAAGCCCTCAAGAATATTATTGTTTTCTATGGATATAATTTCCTCGATCTTAATAGGTTCATCTTGAATGAAAGAAAAATTTATGTCACGGTTAGGGAGGGCCTACCAAGATTCTTCATTGTCAGGGATATATGGACAATATAGGGTTTGAAAAGAACAATCTGTCTTGTGAGGAAAAAGTTGTTGATTAGGAGAAGCTGCAAAGACAGCTAACTGATCAGCCATTGAATTCAAGTCCCCCTTAACATGAATGATGTTGAAAGATAAAAGATTCGAGATAAGCGCCCAAACAGTTTGGGTGTATCGTTCCATCAGCTTGTTGCTAGGAGAGCATATATTACGTTTCAGGTTTACAACAAGATCAGAATCTCCAAAAATGGAAAGGTGACCACAACCAAGATTAAAGGCATTTTCAATGCCTAATAATAAAGCTTTGAATTTAGTGACATTGTTTGTACAAGAAAACTCTAACCTGTAAGATAGATTATGAATTTTTCCTACAGGAGAAACAAAGATAATTCCAACCCCATTACCTTCATTATAGCGTGAAACATCAAAGTTCATGTGCCACATATCATCATCTAAATCAACTCGTTCCAAAGGAATATTATCCTCCTCAGCAAAGATGGAATACACTCCTAGGTCCTCTTCGATATAGTTTACACTAGATTGTGGAACACTCTCTATGTAGGGTGAAACCCTTCCCTCTCTAAGGACTATGATGTTATTACTATTCGAGGTACGGATAAATGTGTCCCTTCGAGTGAGAGGTACCCATCTGTTAAGGCTTTCCAATCTCTTCCCAAGATAATTGAGTAATTACCTGAATGCTGAGGGTTGTCCTTATTTCAAGATGAGCGCATAAAACTAACGTCACATCCTTAATATCGCCTATGGTTGTTTGTTGTAGACTATTATAGGAGAGCATACTTCTGGAGTTTTCATTTGTATAAGACAAGCCTAGATCTTCCATAATAATCTTCGACATTGCACTGGGGCCCGAACTGCCATCAATGAGGCAAAAATGGGAAATATTATCCAGAATATTTACATAAATATAAAAAGGCAGATTTTTTACAAGGTATATAAAGTTATGTACACCTACTTTATTTACAGAAGAATCCTCTTCATTTACCTCTTCGGAAATATTGGTTACAACAGAAGCTTTTCCTTCCATGAATTGTTTCAGATGCATCTCTTGTTCAGGGATGACAACCATGTCTAGAAGAGTTGCACCTGCTTTGATGTTGGCCAACTGAGTCAAGATATTGTATTTGGAAGAGGGGAGAGGGGGAGTAATTCCTTGACTCTCGGGAACCTTAGGAACCTGAACAATAGCAGTGAGTGAGGATGAGCTCGGGCTAGAAGAATTGTGGGGAGGATCAAAATTGCCTTTGGAAGCATAGGATTTGTTTCTAGTATTGATGACCATGACATCTTCTGGATCTGCAAAATCTAGGACATCGATAGTAGATTTTTTTCTCTTACCAAAGATATTATCTCTGGCACTCTTCTTTACCTCACGTGTGGTTTCCTCATGGTGTTCCTCACATAAGTTACACCAACTTCGAGGCAAGATATCTTTAGGCTGAAAATTATTTTCACCCAGATTTCTAAAAGGAGGTGCAGAAGAGGATGAAGCTCCAGGGGTGAGAGGGGAGAAAGTTCCCTTTCTCTCTAACACTATCATACAATTATTCATATATTGTACTAGCTGCAAGAGGGCAAACATGTCCGTCTATTTAACCAATTCTCCCTCAGGAAGACCTATTCTTTCAAGTTGTTCTTCATACTCTGAACAAGTATGTAGAGCAGAACTGAGATTATAAATGGATTTTTCCTCAAGCCTATGACAGTAGTGGGAAGGAAATGCATTGTAGTAATGCATGAAAGTGGCTTGGTTCTAAGGGATGATGAGTTCGGGGATTTGATTGTATAATTTGGTGAAACATGTAATGTCCCCAAGGCCGAGCCCTATTGTAAATCTTGTTTATGAAATGAATTGTAAATATGTTATATAGGCTGGTGAGCCAAGTTTATATAAGCTGGTGCACTTATGTGATTGTTAGGCCAAGGAACCTAAGGGTTGAAGGCCAAGAGCTTGATTTTGTACATGTAACTATGAACATTATTAGTCATAAAATATAAACATCGTCGCGTGCAGACCGACCACGATGAATGAGTGATGGGGGAATAAGCTTCGATAGAGTGGGAAAGGGATTAGGGGTTGGAAGGTGGGAAGAGGGGCTAAGTGTTGAGCCTAGGGGGCTAAGCCTAGGGGCTTAAGTCCTTGGGGAATAATACTAAAAATATTATTCCAAAAGACATGTGAATATTATGTTTTATCCTAAGTTCTTTTTGGAAAGACAAGCAACTTCCAAATGAAAGGAATGCAAGCTAAAGGAATGCATGCAGTTTCATGGGTGACAAGTGTCAACCCGAGCCCATGCAAATAAAATAGTTGAGATGAGTTGTGGTGAGGTTCCTCCACCATTCAATCCTTGACAGCTCGAGCGTGAACCCGTCTAACCTCTGCAAGAGACCTCGTACAATTTTGAAACTGTGGGGGAAAAAGTCTATGTTGATTTTGGGGATAGCCTGTGTTGATTTTTGGGAAAGCCGAGACATCTTCTATCTGAACAGATTGAGCCTGTGTGTGGAATCTTTGTCCCAAATCCATAATTGTGAGGCCATCCTGTCCTTGTTGAGCCTGTTCGAAAGCTCGTGTCTGTTTTCCCCATTGGTTGTTGTGGCAACACAATGCTGGACTGCGTGTGGCTTGTTGGCCAGTTTGTACAATAGTCTCTCCAGGTGAGAGAGGTGATTGAATTTGGAAGAACAAGTTGCTTGACCTGTGAGCGATTTTCTCCAAGTGAGGGAGTGCACAGAGGAAGGAGAGAACTCCTGGAAGGAACTCTGTAGCTGCCTCAGAGCTCGGAGACTTTTGGTCCGGTCTGTTGTTGAAGCCCAATGCAAGGGAGGCTAGCAGTCGAAGGACTGTCTAGGTGACAAAGAAGGTGTATACTCCTGGGGTGGAACAGGCATGTGGGGAAGGAGAGTCTATGGGCGGTGAGTATGAGTGGTTCCTAGGAGAAAATTCCTTCCTTGTGACTGTGTGTTTTCCCTGTAACCTCAGCCTAGCCTAGGATTCCTCACCTTGGGGTGGAGCTTAGTCCCAGCTCAGGGGTAACCTACTGCTGAGCTTGATGAGAAGCACAGTCTAAGGCTGGGAGGTTCGTGGAAGGCCTGCACCTGGTTGGTGGAATAATCATCGTTTTCAAAGATAAGTACCAAATGATGTTTCAATTATGTTACTACATGTCTGTGTATTTAAATTTATCATGTATTTTGTTGTGCATACGAATTAATGTTAATGACATTGATTATTTATAATAGCAGTAATTATTATGGTTACTCTAAGTTTAAATGTGTTTCATTTTCTTAAATGCATGTCTTATATTTAGAATTAAGTATGAGATTGTTGTTCCGCAAAGTAGCGCCTTCCCGGCTGGTGGAAAGGGAGCGTTATAGTATGGTATCAGAGTGTTACAGCTTCAAATGAAAGAGTGTTACAGTATTCTATCAGAGCCAAGGTTTCAACGCTGAGCCTAGATGGGCCAGATAAGGGTCTTTGGACCAAGAGTTGAGGAGGAATTGTGTCTGAAGGACCAATTTCAGACCTTTTAGTGCTCTTGAGTGCCAAGGAGATTACTTGATGGTGCTTACAAAGATCAGGAGGTGTAGTGGTGTTATGAAACCACAACCAGTGTGGTATATGGACAAAGGGAGAGAGGACTCCACACCATAAGTGTTGGAGTCGTAGGATCTGTTCGGGGAAAAGGAGAACCCTCATGACCGTCATATCTGGAAAATGTGCACAGAGTTTAAAAACCCTTTGGAGTTGCATAGGCACGTGGAAATCGCGATACGTGAAACCCTGAATTCATCTAGACCATCCATCAGGGGGAACACGTGGCTGTCGAATGATGTTTTGACACCCAGAAACCAAAAGGGAAGAACCTTGTTTTCGCAAGTCGCGAAACAACGAAACCCAAATTTTTGAAACGATCTACATCATAGATCGTAAGATAGGAACTTGACCGTTGGATCAAGTGGAGGGGTAGACAGTAATTTCAGGATTTCGGCAAATGAAAGTTTGAGAGGGTGGATGCACAAACTCCCGATGTCCGAAACCCTAAAACGTCGAAAGGATCTACGTCGTAGATTTGAGAAAGGTCTAATCGTTGGCTTGCCTTGGAATGGACGTGGACACATGGGTGTGTACCACATGCCAGTGAGTCAAGAATACAAGCGAGAGTGGTGGGACGGGAGGATGTCACCAAAGGTGATGTGGCACCTCCTGAACATCCCATGCACCACCATGGTTAAGAGCAACAGCTGTGTTGTGGACCCGAAGAGTAAAGGAAATTAAGATTTCAAGATTCACGAAGGAGGAGCACAAGGGCTCAACACTCCAACTCGCGAAGTCACAAAGTTGAAAGAGGTGCTAGCACTTAGCCCTAGCCTACGGTTATATGTAGCAGGTGCTAGTGAGGAGGGAGCCATAACTGTATCGCATCTCAGGTATCGACATTTGGAGGAAGAAGATTCGAGGGTCTTCGACTCACGAACTCATGAGATTGTGAAGTTGTGAAAGGTGCCTTTAGTTACGAGGGTAGGGAGAAAGAGGAAGCTATCACCCAAAAACCCGAAGTGTCGAAGCCCCGAAATTTTTGAAGACAAAAGAACTATCGAGGATTTAACTCTTGGATCTTCATGGATCGAGACCCCAAAGTTCTGAAGTCTCGAAAATTGCAGAGCCGAACAGAGCTCAGAAAACTTAATGGCATTGAAACAATTTTCTTGTTCACGATGGTTTATGAATATTGTAAGTTTTCTTGAAGGTTTAAGGTCTTGACAAACTTCGGTTCATTGCACCTTGTGTGTGCAGAGTTCAACGAGTGTCAGGACAACTGTGAATCTATGTCGAGTATAGAAATGGAAGAGGCGTGGATTGCCTCCATTTCAGAGAGTGAAAGAGAAGGAAGGGATGTCAACCTAGGAGTCGAAGGATCGAACTCCAATGGGCACGGAAGAGAATTGGATAAGGAAGGACATATGATGAAACTCATTGAAAGATTGCAGAAAGATTCCCAAGCTCACTGACCTGATACCCAAAAGCTCATGATGGTCAGGGATCAACAGGGTGAATTCAACTTAAAGATGTTGAAGAACCTGGAAAGAATAGAAAGGAAGTTGGAGAAGAGGAGTGGCTCAAGCAAGACAGAGAGTCGCAGGACTCCTAAGAGAAGAATAAGATTAAGGAGTGATAGCAAACATCATCATCACTCCCCAAAGCATTCTAGTAGGGAAGCACACAGTAGTTCAAGCCCATCCCCTGCTAGAAAACACTGAACATCAGGAAGGGATGAATTGAAAGGAGAGATGAACAAGATCAAGCCTCCAACGTTCAATGGAGAACATAAGAAGGAGGAAGACATGGTTGCTAGGCATGAGGAAATATTTCCAACTACAGAATTATTCCCCTGATGCAAAAGGAAGAATTGTGATGTATCAACTAAAGGGAAAAGCATCCATGTGGTGGGATCAGTTTGTGCAGGTGCAGCACATCGGAGAGGAAGGTATCACTTGGAAAGATTTCAAGATTTATTTCGAGAAGAGATACCTGACCAAAAGTTACTATGACAGAAAGATGAAGAAGTTCTTCGAACTCAAGTTGGGCAGCATGACCATCGATGAATACGAACGAAGGTTTTTGGAACTACTGAAGTATGTTTCGTTCATCAAAGATGAGGCTGTCAAGATTCAGAGATATCTGAGTGGACTACTACCTTCTATTGGTGACAAGATTTAGTATGATGATCCTAAGACTATGGAAGAAACAATAAGAAGGGAAAAATTATTATATGAACAGCAAAGAGAAAGGCCTACTTTTTGGAAGGCTTGGGATGATCAGAAGAAGTTCAGGAAAGAGAAGAGGCAAAAGGGAAACAAGCCTCCCTTTTTTAGAAATAGTCCTCGAGGAAAACCATCTTTCAGAGAGCCCGGGAAGGCTAAAGTGGATGAGCAAATGCCCAAACCACCACCTCTGGAATGTTGGGGTTGTAAAGGGAACCATAGGTATAGGGACTGCCCCCACAGAAAAGATAAAGAGAGAAATGTCCACAATGTTCAGCAAGCTGAAACAGTGGAATATATGGGCAGCAGGATTCCAAGGGTCTACGTAGCCCTAGACAACAAGCAAGAAGAATTTCAATCGCACATGATTGAAGTGGAAGGTGTGATCAACAACCAACCACTTATTATTTTAATCGATTCTGGGGCTATCCATAGTTCTGTAGATCCTAGGGTCGTGGAAAGTTTGCATTTATCAAGAAGAAAACATGAAAGGTCTTGGTTAGTGCAGTTGGCTACAGGAACCAAGAGGATGGTCACTGAATTGGTTAAATCATGTTCGATAGACATGAATGGATTGAGCACGAAGGCTGAATTGAATGTTCTGCCTTCAAGCTCTTATGAATACTTAATTGGGATGGACTGGTTGGACCAGGACCATGCCCTCTTGGACTATCATAACAAGAGGTTTACATGCCTGGATGAGGAGGGAAATCAGAAAACAGTCCAAGGAATTCCCAGAGTTGTGGCTGTTAGAGAAATCTCAGCCATGCAGCTGAAGAAGTGTTACAGGAAAGGCTGTCAATTATTTGCAGCCCGTGTGGAGGAAGCATCCATACATGAAGTATCAAGAACTGAATACCATGAGGTACTCACAGAGTTCAAAGATGTATTTCAAGATGTACCTGGACTACCTTCGAAGAGAGACATCAATTTTTCTATAAATTTGATGCCTGGAGCAGCTCCGGTGTCAAAAGCTCCTTATAGAGTGAGTACGCCAGAGCTGAAAGAATTGCAATTGCAGCTCAAAGAGCTTCTGAAGAAGGGGTACATTCACCCCAGCGTGTCACCTTGGGGTGCCCCAGTCCTGTTCGTGAAGAAGAAGGATGGGACGTTGAGGTTGTGCATTGATTTCCAGTAGTTGAACAAGGTAACTGTCAAGAACAAGTATCCTCTACCAAGGATCGATGATCTTTTTTTTCAGCTGAAGGTTGCGAAAATATTTTTGAAGATAGATCTTAGATCAGGATATCACCAGGTAAGAATAAACGATGAGGATATCAGCAATACCACCTTTAAAACAAGGTACGGTCATTATGAGTTCAAAGTGGTGCCCTTTGGATTGTCAAACGCACCTGTTGTTTTTATTTGCTTGATGAATCGTGTATTCAGGAACTATTTAGACAAGTTTGTCATAGTCTTCCTAGATGAAATATTAGTGTATTCCAAGTCATAGGAAGAGTATGAAAAACACCTGAGGATGGTACTACAAGTGTTGAGAGAACACCAGTTGTATACCAAGTTGAGAAAATGCTCATTCTATCAAAGACAGATCCATTACTTGGGACATAATATTTCGGAAGAAGGGATTGTTGTGGATCCTAAGAAGGTTGAGGCTATCTGAGAATGGTCGACACCAAGGAATGTGACATAAGTTATATCCTTTATGGGTCTGGCGGGCTATTATAGAAGGCTTATCGCAGGGTTCTCAAAGATAGCTCACCCTATCACTTCCTTGCAAAGGAAGGAGAAAAAGTTCCAGTGGACTGAAGAGTGTGAAGAGAGTTTCCAGTGATTGAAGCAGTTGTTAACCAGCGCTCCAATCCTGAGAATTGAAAATTCAAATATGGATTTCATGGTGTGCACAGATGCGTGTAAGGAAGGCTTGGGAGGAGTTCTTAGCTAAGATGCATTTGTAATATATTATGAGTCCAGGAAATTGAAAGAGCATGAAAAGAATTATGCCACTCACGATTTGGAGTTCGCAGCAATCATCCACGCTCTAAGGAAATGAAGATGTTACCTCATGGGAAGAAGATTTGAATTGAGAACAGACCACCACGGTCTAAAATATTTGTTTGAGCAGCCAACCTTAAATGCTAGACAAGGCAGGTGGTTGGAGTTTCTGTGTGAATACGACTTTGATATCAAGCATATCAAAGGGAAGGAAAACAAGGTGGTTGATGCACTCAGCAGAAAGGTGCATGAATTGCATGCTACAACCATTATCATGTACAGGAGGGATATTAGGGATAGAATTTTGGAAGTTGCAAGTGTCGATTTGCAGTACAGAGATTTGGTAGCAAAGCTACAACAGAGTGAAAGGCCACAGAAAAAGGAAAGTTACACCTTGGAAGATGATGGATTACTTCTGTATAAAGATAGAGTGTATATACCCAATGTCCAGGAATTGAAACTTGTGATTCTAAAAGAAATGCATAATGTGACGTATGTTGGACACCCTGGATATCAGAAGACTGTGGCAGTAGTCAAGAGCCATTACTTTTGGCCGGGTTTGAAGAGGGAGATCACTGAATACATCGCCAGATGTATGGAATGCCAGAAAGTTAAGGCTGAGCATAGGCACCTAGCAGGGTTGTTGTAGCCTTTGCCCATTCCGGAGTGGAAGTGGGAAGTGGTGACCATGGATTATTATAGGATTGCCCAAAACAAGCAAGCAGCATGATTCGATCACGGTTGTGGTGGACAAGCCTACAAAAGATGCCCATTTTATTCCACTAAAAACCACTCACAAGGCAGAAGATGTTGTCGATACCTTCTTAAAAGAAGTGGCACGCTTACATGGAATTCCTTAAATGATTGTATCTGATAGGGACCCAAAATTCACCTCGAATTTCTAGAAAGGATTGTTCAAAGGATTCGGAACAAATCTGAATTTTAGTACAGTGTATCATCCCGAGTATGATGGACAGACAGAGAGGGTGAATAGAGTAATAGAGGACATGCTGAGAATGTATGTGATGGACAAACCAGTAAGATGGGAAGACTACCTACATTTGGTAGAATTTGCCTACAATAATGGGTATCATGCATCGTTGAAGATGACCCCATTTGAAGCACTTTATGGAAGAAAGTGCAACACTCCAGTGAGCTGGGATAATCCAACCGACAGAGCAGTAGTTGGGCCAGAGTTTCTCAAAGATATGGAAGACCAAATGATAAGAATTAAACAAAATTTGAAAGCTACCCAGGACAGGCAGAAAATTTATGTTGATAAGAACAAAACCCACAGAGAATTCAAAGTGGGTGATCATGTTTTCCTAAAAGTGAAAACTAACAGGAGTTCCCTGAAGCTGGGAAGTTGCGCCAAGCTGGCAGCAAGATACTGTGGGACTTTTCAAATCTTGGAAATGATTGGGCCAGTTGCATACATCCGTGCATTACCTGCATCTATGACTATACATAATGTGTTTCGTGTTTCACTACTTAAGATATATATACCTGATGCTAATCATGTTATCGATTGGAATGTGATTCAGGTGGAACCAGAAGGTGTCCTGCAAGTGCATCCTGTGCGCATATTAGACAAGAAAAGAAAACAGCTCCGAAATCGAGCCATAGAGCTTGTAAAGGTCCAGTGGACCTAGTACGGTCCTGAGGACGCAACATGGGAGCATGAAGATGTTATGCGGGCAGAGTAATCTTTTTGAAAATTTTGAAAAGCTTACAGAGACAATGTAAAGTTTCACTGAGGACAGTGCGAAAATAAGGGGAGGGGGATTGTAATGTCCCCAAGGCGGATCCCTATTGTAAATCTTGCTTATGAAATGAATTGTAAATATGTTGTATAGGCTGGTGAGCCAAGTTTATATAAGTTGGTGGTCTTATGTGATTGTTAGGCCAGGGAACCTAAGGGTTGAAGGCCAAGAGCCTGATTTTGTACATGTAACTATGCACATTATTAGTAATAAAATATAAACACTGCCACATGCATACCGACCACGATGAATGAGTGATGGGGGACTAAGATTCCATAGAGTGGGCAAGGGATTAGGGGTTGGAAGGTGGGAAGAGGGGCTAAGTGTTGAGCCTAAGGGGCTAAGCCTAGGGGCTTAAGTCCTCGGGGAATAATATTAAAAATATTATTCCAAAAGACATGTGAATATTATGTTTTATCCTAAGTTCTTTTTGGAAAGAAAAGCAACTTCCAAATGAAAGGAACGCATGTTGAAGGAATGCATGCAGTTTCATGGGTGACAAGTGTCAACCCAAGCCCATGCAAATAAAACAGCTGAGATGAGCCATGGTGAGGCTCCTCCACCATTCAACCCTCGACAGCTTGAGCGTGAACCCATCCGACCTCTGCAATAGACCTCGTGCAATTCTGAAACTATGGGGGGGGGAAGTCTGTGTTGATTTCAAGGATAGCCTGTGTTGATTTTCGAGAAATCCAAGACATCCTCTATCTGAACAGATTGAGCCTGTGTGTGGAATCTATGTCCCAAATCCATAATCGTGAGACCATCATTTCCTTATTGAGCCTGTTGGAAAGCTCATGTTTGTTTTCCCCGTTGGTTGTTGTGGCCATGCAGTGTTGGATTGTGTGTGGCTTGTTGTCCAATTTGTACAACACTCTCTCTAGGTGAGAGAGGTGATTGAAGTTGGAAGAATAGGTTGCTTGACCTGTGAGTGATTCTCTCCAGGTGAGGGAGTGCACAGAGGAAGGAGAGAACTCCTAGAAGGAACCCTGTAGCTGCCACAGAGCACGGAGACTTCTGGTCCGGTCTGTTGTTGCAACGCAAGGGAAGGGAGGCTAGCAGCCAAAGGACTATCTAGGTGACAGAGAAAGTGTATACTCCTGGGGTGGAACAGGCATGTGGGGAAGGAGAGTCTATGGGCGGTGAGTATGAGTAGTTCCTGGGAGAGAATTCCTTCCTTGTGACTGTGTGTTTTCCCTGTAACCTCAGCCTAGCCTAAGATTCCTCACCTTGGGGTGGAGCTTAGTCCCAGCTCAGGGGTGACCTACTGCTGAGCTTGATGAGCAGCGTGGTCTAAGTCTGGGAGGTTCATGGAAGGCCTGCACCTAATTGGTGGACTAATCACTGTTTTCAAAGATAAGTACCAGATGATGTTTCAATTATGTTACCGCATGTCTGTTTATTTATATTTATCATGTATTCTATTGTGCATACAAATTAATGTTAATGACATTGATTATTTATAATAGCAGTAATTATTATGGTTACTCTAAGTTTAAATGTGTTTCATTTGCTTAAATGCATGTCTTATATTTAGAATTAAGTATGAGATTGTTGTTCCGCGAAGTAGCGCCTGCCCAGCTGGGGGCGTTACAGTATGGTATTAGAGCGTTATAGCTTCAAATGAAAGAGTGTTACAGTATGGTATCAGCGTGTTACAGCTTCAAATGAAAGAGTGTTACAAAAGACAAGTTGAAAGACTTGATGGTCTCACCATCCTTATAGGTGACATTATTGTATTCCCTTAACTTCTCGGTTGGGCTCTTATATTTCCCATAAGTGGATCAAAACCAATAGATTAACTCCTCCCAAGTAGATAGAATCTTAGAAGGAAGGTCAAAGAAATCATCCCCAACCTTTCCTTCCAAGTAATTGACGAATATGTGCATGCAAGTATCATTTTCATTGGTCCCTATTTTATGAAAAGCATTAGAAAATGCCACAAGGTGTTTGTTTTTACTGACGGTGTTATTTCCTGAAAATATAGGAACATGCTATTTAAATTTAGGAAGTGGACGAGTAGTAGGTTCTAGGTTAAGAGGACGGGACACATGCCACGGTGTGGTTGTGGCGTCTTCTTCAAACTGAAAAATCCCATACTTTTTAATAACTTTGGTGGGATTTGTGGTAGATTGGACAGGGATATGGTGGCTATATAAGCGACCAATTACTGATGAAGAGGAATACTGAGAAGAGGAATCACTTCCAGTGCCACCAGAGCCACCACTAGATGCCATCTTGCGGATGACAGATGAGGGAAAGAAATATAAACTGGATGAATCAGACAAGGTTCTCCTTGGAGCACTTTGTTGGGAAGATAACACAATGCTCCTTCTTCCTATTTCATAAATAGGATTGATTTCAGGTGATAAGCCTCTTCTTCTTCTAGAAGCACAAGAGTCTAAGGAAATGAAAGAAAGGCCAAAACTAAAGAAACAAAAAGGTTACTATTGATTTCTATGTTGTATACGTCGAGCTTCCAATCATTCTTGAGAACTAATACCTCATTCAATTGATGCCCAAGAATGTTTAAGCTCGGCACGAGTATTAGCAATGTCTAAAATGGTATTAAACAAGTTCAAAGAAATGTTGGTTTGGTCTTGGAGACCGGGCTCAATATTGGGCTGCCTTGCAACAAGCATAGTCATTAAGAAATAAAACAGTCAAAGAATCAATATCAGAAAAATAGATGTATCAATGAAAATCGAGTATAAAAATTAACCAGGGAGCTATCGAAGATCTCCCGAGTATGGTCACCAAATAAATGTTGGGGAAAAGATATGAAATGATCATACTTAAGCATTTTCAGATTCTGCTTGGCTAAATAAAAATAGACGGGATTATCACCCTATGTTTATAGCCAACAAAAATAACATCCTAACTCACAAGTATTGATTACAAGTGCTTAGGCTAGTCTTTTATAAATAAAAAGATTGCTGGAAATTCACTTTTTATATGATTTTTTGAATATAATAGTTGTTGAAATAAATGTAGAGATAAAAGTAAAGACACCAAGATGATAATCAATATAGATGAGACATAAAGAAATCCTTTATTTCATTCCAATTCACCAAAGAGTCATTCTTTTTACAAAATTTCATGCAAAAATTTTGGACCAAAGTCAGACTTAGACATCCCCGATGGAACATACAGAAGGACCTCCGACAGAAAATCAAAAATGAACTCTAAAAGTTGGATCAACTTGCCACATATTTTTGCCCACTCGACTCTGCACAATAGCATTTGTCAGTCATGAAAACTAATTCACAAATAGACAAGTCTACATAGACTATCAAAGATAGATCAACACCTCTGAAAAACAAGTGTCTGAATGATGTAATTCATCCTTGAATCTTGTTGTCTACAATAAGACCCTGCTATCATAAAAAAGAATTAGGCTTGTGATAAATTAAGGAATGAATGAAAACGTAACTATCTCAGCATAAACTCAAAGAGAGAACCTTAGTATGCTTCTCCTTTTATCCTCCCCTTGTTCCTCCCTTTTCTTTTTCCTTGAAACAAATTAGAATTGGTTGAAGTAGTTGAACCTACTCATTAGTTAAGTTAATTAAAAGACTCAACCAACTTTTAGTTAGGGTGAAAAGTAATAATCATAATAAGGGTTATAAATAAATAATAACAAGTAGGTGGGACCCCTTGTTACTCCCTTTATCTCTTAACAATCATAACATACTAGTTAGTTAAGAAAAACACACCTCCTTGTGACTCCCATCATCATATTAACATTTGACAATTTATCTCAAAATATTTGAAATTATCTTCAAAAAATATATTACTCATATATCCAAAGAAAACATGTTGTCCAAAATTTCTGAAGTCAACTGTCATCAACCATAAATAACATAAAAACTCAAAAACCATATTTTCCACTCTGATATGCAATATTTCCTTGATTTTTGTTGTCACCCTTCGATTTTTCTGAATTTTCCTTTGGTTTTACTGAGTCTTTAGGCCTAATCTCATTGACCACATGAGAACAATCATCCCTCAAATGCATCTGGGAAGACATAGATTTGTCAGAGCCATTGGAGGGTGACGAAGGGGCAGCAATGGCTTTTCCTTTGTCAAGGGCATGATGGGCCTCAGATTTCAACCTTTTGCTAGCATGAGACGACTGAACTGGTGAGTGAGCAGGTGCATCTTGGACAATCGGTTTAATGGGCGGGGGAGAAGGTAAGGATACGTTGGGTCAACCATGATGTTGGGATACTTTCGGGTGGACAATCTCTTGCCATCCATCGTTTTTGGGAACCTCGGGTTGCAATGAGAATGAGGGGGCATGGGAATACCAGGGGCTTGTGGAGCTTGGAAAGGAGGCCTTTCAGGCCAAGGTTGGATCACTCTTTGCCCAATCCAATTGAAAAATCCAGCCAGAAACAACTAGACTAACTCTTGTGAGTCAACATCAAAGTGTATGGAGAACCTTGGCCTTCTTGGGCCTCTGTTCAAATTAGCTCTCCCTCGTTTGCCTCTGCCATGGCTACCTCGGCTGAAAAAACTCATTCCTACATGCATGATTGATTAGAAAATAGTCCTTTTAACAACCATACATGATAACTCTTTAAAAATATGAAATATATTTTGGCTCGGCAACATATCAGATTCATGCAATCCAATCCATACAAATTGTTTAATTGTTTGTCAATGAGCAGGGGGTGAACAAAAGGTCCTAGGATATGCGAGGGGCTTGTATTTAATGAAAAATGATAAAATGAGGGGAAAAGAAACATGGTTACTTCTCAAAGACCACAACAATAAATTGTTATGCAACCAAAGAAAACATCAATGTAGTCCAATAAAGAAAATGGGACTCTAAACTGCTTCAATACAGAATTCTTCTTGACTGTAATTAAATTTTAGAACAGGGAGTGAAAAATTAGTGTGGGAAGGCGAGGGGGTTGTAATTAGTGGAAAGAGAAATAATGGTAGGGAAAGAGAATGATTATTGTGAATAAAATTAATTAATTGATCCATAAACCATTATGTAAAAGGAAACACACCAACCAAATGACCACTGAGACCCAAACAATTATTGTGCATAGTTTAAGCAATCATGTGCATTAACTTGCTCCCACCTTGTAATCAAATATCAAACACAGTGTCATCAAACAAGATAGTATGCAGTCCACAACAACATGTAGGGGAGATCTGTTCATCTCACTTATCCATTTAATATTTTAAAATACTTCCCACATGAATAAACAGTAAAGGATTTTGTTTAGCATCAAAATCAACCACTGCCCACGAATTAATTCAATCAGCAAATACAAATACCAAGGTCTAATTCAATTATGTGTTTTAATTCATTTAATAATTGAATTGCAATGAGGTTATACTGTCATAGAACCTGTGTTTGTTTCTACTATGAAACATCATATTCATCAATAGACAACTACATACAACCATCGATATTTTAAATGCAATACCTTGACATGCAAATAAAACTCACAGACATGCATTACCATTGAACACATACTGTGTTGTGGAATACACAGAAATCCGACAAAATGCAAGAGTATTTCCATGATTGTACAAGTTTGATCACTCTAAATCTAAATATCCACAGTGTTGGGATATTAATCCAACATAGCAAAGCAACAACATCATGCCTGATCTCATAACACAAGTCAAGTAAATTGCAACAAATCCATGTTGAAAAACCTGTGACCTTCCCTAATTACGCAATCAAATAATATCGATAACAAGTACAATGGATGACCATGCCATAATTACCACGATGCAACATTTCCATTTGACAAATTTTAAAACGCATAGTCACAGTAATCATTGACTCATGGTGTAGGAATGCCACACATACCAATGCATCATGCGTGAAACATCATGAACGAATTGTAAACTAATTTTGAGTTAACATTCCGATAACTTCAATGCAAAAGATGGTGAATGTGTATCAACCCCATTCTTCAATAAACCAACTGAAATGTTGAGTATATCAAAATTGCAGTGACTATGTAAAACATTGTAAGGATAATAAACAGAGACGACTTAACAATAGATGTAACACTCTTTCATTCCTTGAAGTTGTTACGCTCTGATACCAAACTCTAACACTCTTTTGTTACTTGTAGCTATTACGCTCTGATACCAAACTATAACACTCTTTCGTTACTTGTAGTTGTTACACTCTGATACCAAACTGTAACACTCTTTCGTTACTTGTAGTTGTTACGCTCTAATACCATACTGTAACAATCCCTTTCCATCATTCGGGCAGGCACTACTTCGCGGAATAACAATATCAAAGTGAGCATAAGAATTACTGTTATTATAAATAATCAATAGCTTTAGCATTAATTCATATGCACAGCAGAATACATGATAATTATAAATACACAGACATGCAGTAACATAATTGAAACATCATCTGGTACTTATCTTTGAAACGGTGGTTACTCCACCAACCAGGTGCAGGCCTTCCATGAACCTCCCAGCCTTAGACTGCGCTGCTCATCAAGCTCTGCATTAGGTCACCCCCGAGATGGGACTAAGCTCCACCCCAAGGCAAGGAATCCTAGGCTAGGCTGAGGTTACAGGGAAAACACACAGTCACAAGGAAGGAATTCTCTCCCAGGAACCACTCATACTCACTACCCACAGACTCTCCTTCCCCACATACCTATTCCACCCCAGGAGTATACACCTTCTCTTTCACCTAGACAGTCCTTCGGCTACTAACCTCCCTTGCCTTGGGTTTCAGCAACAGACCAGACTGGAAATCTCTGAGCTATGTGGCAGCTACAAGGTTCCTTCCAGAAGTTCTCTCCTTCCTTTGTGCACTCCCTCACCTGGAGAGAATCACTCATAGGTCAAGCAACGTGTTCTTCCAACTTCAATAACCTCTCTCACCTGGAGAGAGTGTTGTACAAACTGGCCAACAAGCCACACGCAATCCAACATTGCATGGCCACAACAGCCAACGGGGAAAACAAACACGGGATTTCCAACAGGCTCAACAAGGACAGGATGGTCTCACGGTTATGGATTTGGGACAGAGATTCCACACACAGGCTCAATCTATTCATATAGAGGATGTCTCGGCTTTCCCAAAAATCAACACAGGCTATCCCCAAAATTAACACATACTTTTCCCCATGGTTTCATAATTGCACTAGGTCTCTTGCAGAGGTCGGAGGGGTTCACGCTTAGGCCGTCGAGGGTTGAATGGTGGAGGAACCCTCACCATGGCTCATCTCAGCTATTTTATTTGCATGGGCTCGGGTTGACACTTTTCACCCATGAAACTGCATGCATTCCTTCCGCATGTGTTCCTTCCATTTGGAAGTTGATTGTCTTTCCAAAAAGAACTTAGGATAAAACATAATATTCACATGTCTTTTGGAATAATATTTTAATATTATTTCCCAAGGACTTAAGCCCCTAGGCTCAACACTTAGCCCCTCTTCCCACCTTCCATCCCCTAATCATTTTCCCACTCTGTGGAAGTTTAGTCCCTCATCACTCATTCATCATGGTCGGTCTGCACACAGCGGTGTTTATATTTTATTACTATTCCGCATAAATACAGGTACAAAATTAGGCTCTTGGCCTTCAACATTTAGGCTCTCTAGCCTAACAATCACATAATCCCACTAGCTTATATAAAATCGGTTCACCAGCCTATAAAACATATTTACAATTCATTTCATAAACAAGATTTACAATAGGGCTCGGCCTTGGGGACATTACAATCCCCCTCTCCTTATTTCTTCACTGTCCTCAGTGCAACTTTACACAGCATCTGTAAGCTTTTCAAAATTTTCAAAAAGATGTGGGTACTCTGCCCGCATAACATCTTCATGCTCCCATGCCACTGGACCTTTACAAGATCTATGGCTCGATTCCAAAGCTATTTGCTTTTCATGTCCAATATGCGCACAGGATGCACTTGCAGGACACCGTTTGGCTCCACCTGAATCACATTCCAATCGATAACATGATTAGCATCAGGTATATATTTCTTAAGCAGTGAAACATGAAACACATTATGTACAGTCATAGATGCAGGTAATGCAAGCATGTATGCAACTGGCCCAATCCTTTCCAGGATTTCAAAAGGCCCACAGTATCTTGCTGCAAACTTGGCATAACTTCCCAGCTTCAGGGAACTCCTGTTAGTTTTCACTTTTAGGAAAACATGATCACCCACTTTGAATTCTCTGTGGGTTTTGTTCTTGTCAGCATAACATTTCTACCTGTCCTGGGCAGCTTTCAAATTCTGTTTAATTCTTATCATTTGGTCTTCCATATCTTTGAGCAACTCTGGCCCAACTATTGCTCTGTCAGCTGGATTATCCTAGCTCACTGGTGTGTTTCACTTCCTACCATAAAGTGCTTCAAATGGTCTCATCTTCAATGATGCATGATACCCATTATTGTAGGCGAATTATACCAAATGTAGGTAGTCTTCTCATCTTGTTGGTTTTTCCATCACGTACATTCTCAGCATGTCCTCTATTACTCTGTTCACCCTCTTTGTCTGTCCATCAGAATTGGGATGATACGCTGTACTAAAGTTCAGATTTGTTATGAATCCTTTGATCAGTCCTTTCCAGAAATTCGAGGTGAATTTCGGGTCCCTATCAGACACAATCGTTTTAGGAATTTTGTGCAAGCATGCCACTTATTTTAAGAATATATCAGCAACATCTGTTGCCTTGTGAGTGGTTTTCAGTGAAATAAAATGGGCATATTTTGTAAGCTTGTCCACCACAACCATGATTGAATCATGTTGCTTGCTTGTTCTGGGAAATCCTGTAATAAAATCCATGGTCACCACTTCCCACTTCCACTCCGGAATGGGAAAAGGCTGCAGCAACCCTGCTGGGTGCCTATGCTTAGCCTTAACTTTCTGGAATTCCATACATCCGGCGATGTATTTAGCGATCTCCCTCTTCAAACCTGGCCAAAAGTAATGGCTTTTGACTGCTACCACAGTCTTCTTATATCCTGGGTATACAGCATACGTCACATTATGCATTTCTTTTAGAATTGCAAGTTTCAATTCCTAGACATTGGGTATATACACTATGTCTTTATACAGAAGTAATCCATCAGCTTCCAAGGTGTAACTTTCCCTTTTCTGTGGCCTTTCACTCTATTGTAGCTTTGCTACCAAATCTCTGTACTGCAAATCAGCACTTGCAGCTTCCAAAATCCTATCCTTAATATCCATCCTATACATGCTAATGGTTGTAGCATGCAATTCATGCACCTTTCTGCTGAGTGCATCAACCACCTTGTTTTCCTTCCCTTTGATATGCTTGATATCAAAGTCGTATTCACACAGAAACTCCAACCACCTGCTTTGTCTAGCATTTAAGGCTGGCTGATCAAACAAATATTTCAAACCATGGTGGTCTTTTCTCAATTCAAATCTTCTTCCCATGAGGTAATGTATCCATTTCCTCAGAGCATGGACAATTGCTGCCAGCTCCAAATCGTGAGTGGCATAATTCTTTTCATGCTCTTTCAATTTCCTGGACTCATAACAGATTACGAATCCATCTTGGCTGAGAACTCCTCCCAACCCTTCCTTACATGCATCTGTGCACACCACGAAATCCATATTCGGATTTGCAATTCTCAGGATTGGAGCATTGGTTAACAGTTGCTTCAATCGCTGTAAACTCTCTTCACACTCTTCAGTCCACTGAAACTCTTTCTCCTTCCTTTGCAAGGAAGTGATAGGGTTAGCTATCTTTGAGAATCCTGCGATAAACCTTCTATAATAGCCCGCCAAACCCATAAAGGATCTAACTTATGTCACATTCCTTGGCGTTGACCATTCTTGGATGGCCTCAACCTCCTCAGGATCCACAATGATCCCCTCTTCTAAAATAATATGTCCCAAGTAATGGGTCTATCTTTGATAAAATGAGAATTTGCTCAACTTGGCATACAGCTGGTGTCCTCTCAACACTTCCAACACCAATCTTAGGTGTTTTTCATGCTCTTCCTCTGACTTGGAATACACCAAGATGTCATCGAGGAAGACTATGACAAACTTGTCTAAATAGTTCCTGAATACACTATTCATCAAGAACATAAAAACAACAGGTGCATTTGACAGTCCAAATGGCACCACTGTGAACTCATAACGACCGTACCTTGTTCTAAAGGCGGTCTTGCTGATATCCTCATCCTTTATTCTTACCTAGTGATATTCTGATCTGAGATCTATCTTCGAAAATATTTTCACACCCTTCAACTGATCAAAAAGATCATCGATCCTCGGCAGAGGATACTTGTTCTTGATAGTTACTTTGTTCAACTGTCGAAAATCAATACACGGCCTTAATGTCCCATCCTTCTTCTTCACGAATAGGACCAGGGCACCCGAAGGTGACACGCTTGGGCATATATACCCCTTCTTCAGAAGTTCTTCAAGATGCAATTGCAACTCTTTCAGCTCTGGCGTACTCATTCTATAAGGAGCTTTCGACACCAGAACTACTCCAGGCATCAAATTTATAGAAAAATCAATGTCTCTCTTCGGAGGTAGTCTAGGTACCTCCTAAAATATGTCCTTGAACTCTGTGAGTACCTCATGGTCTCCAATTCTTGAGACTTCATCTCTGAATGCTTCCTCCACACGGGTTGCAAATAATTGACATCCTTTCTTGTAACACTTCTTCAGCTGCATGGCTGATATTTCTCTAACAACCACAGCTCTGGGAATTCCTTGGACTGTTTTTTTATTTCCCTCCTCATCCAGGTATGTAAACCTCTTGTTATGACAGTCCAGGAGGGCATGGTTTCGGTCCAACCAGTCCATCCCAATTTAGTAGTCATAAGAGCCTAAAGGCAGAACATTCAATTCATCCTTCGTGCTCAATCCATTCATGTCTATCAAAAAGGATTTAACCAATTTAGTGACCTTCCTCTTGGTTCCTATAGCCAACTGCACTAACCAAGACCTTTCATGTTTTCTTCTTGATAAATGAAAAATTTCCACCACCCTAGGATCTACATAACTATGGCTAGCCTCGAAATCAATTAAAATAATAAATGGTCGGTTGTTAATMATACCTTCCACTTCAATCATGTGCGATTGAAATTCTGCTTGCTTATTGTCTAGGGCTATGTAGATCCTTAGCATCCTGCTGCCCATATCCTCCACTGTTTCATCTTGCCGAACATTGTGGACGGTTCTCACTTTATCTTTTTTGTGGGGRCAGTCCCTATACCTATGATTCCATTTATAGCCCCAACACTCCATAGGTGGCAGTCTCGGCATTTGCTCACCCACTTCAGCCTTCCTGGGCTCTCTAAAAGATGGTTGTCCCTGAGGACTGTTTCTGAAAAAGGGAGGCTTGTTTCCCTTTTGCCTATGCTCTTTCCTAAACTTCTTCTGATCATCCCAAGCCTTTCGAAAAGTAGGCCTTTCTCTTTACTATTCATATAAGCATTTTTCCCTTCTTATTGTTTCTTCCATAGTCTTAGGATCATCATACTAAATCTTGTCACCAATAGAAGGTGGCAATCCACTCAGATATATTTGAATCTTGATAGCCTCATCTTTGATGAACGGAACATACTTCAATAGTTCCAAAAACCTTTGTTCGTATTCATTGATGGTCATGCTGCCCAACTTGAATTCGAAGAACT
This sequence comes from Picea mariana, assembly GCA_032191745.1. Lineage (NCBI taxonomy): Eukaryota > Viridiplantae > Streptophyta > Pinopsida > Pinales > Pinaceae > Picea > Picea mariana. Next base: position 163,100 of record JASDQU010100478.1, on the reverse strand, counting down.
CCTTCATCTTTTCATCATAGTACCTTTTGGTCAGGTATTTCTTCTCAAAATACCTCTTGAACTCCTTCCAAGTGATATCTTTCTCGTTGATGTGTTGCACTTGCACAAACTGATCCCAACACATGGATGCTTTTCCCTTTAGTTGATACATCGCAATTCTTCCTTTTGCATGAGGGAAATAATTATGCAGTTGGAAATATTTCCTCATKCCTAGMAACCATGTTTCAGCATCTTCCTCCTTCTTACGTTCTCCATCGAACGTTGGAGGCTTGATCTTGTTCATCTCTCCTTTCAATTCATCCCTTCCAGATGTTTGGTGTTTTCTAGTAGGGGATGGGCTTGAACTACTGCGTGCTTCCCTACTGGAATGCTTTGGGGAGCGATGATGATGTTTTCTACCACTCCTTGATCTTCTTCTTCTCTCAGGGGTCCTATGATTCTCTGTCTTGCTTGAGCCACTCCTCTTCTCCAACTTCCTTTCTATTCTTTCCAGGTTCTTCAACACTTTTAAGTTGAATTCTCCCTGTTGATCCCTGACCCTCATGAGATTTTTACTATCAGCTCGGTGAGCCTGGGCATATTTCTGCAATATTTCAATGAGTTTCATCATATGTCCTTCCTTATCCATATCTTTTTCGTGCCCATTGGAGTTCGATCCTTCGACTCCCAGTTGACATCCCTTCCTTCTCTTTCGCTCTCTGAAATGGAGGCAATCCGCACCTCTTCCATTTCTATACTCGACATAGATTCACGATTGTCCTGACACTCGTTGAACTCTGCACATGCAATGTGCAATCAACCGAAGTTTTTCAGGCCCTTAAACCTTCAAGAAACTTACAACACTCATAAACCAACATGAACAAAAAAAAAATTTTGATTCCACTAAGTTTTCTGATCTTTGTTCAGCTCTGCAATTTTTGGGACTTCAGAACTTTGGGGTCTCATTCCATGAAGATCCAACAGTTAAATCCTCGATGGTTCTTTTGTCTTCAAAAATTTCGGGGCTTCGGCACTTCAGGTTTTCGGGTGATAGCTCCTTCTTTCTCCCTACCTTTGTAACCAAAGGCACCTTTCACAACTTTGCGATCTCATGAGTTCACGAGTCGAAGACCCTCGACTCTTCTTCCTCCAAAATTCGATACCCGAGATGCGATATGGGTATGGCTCCCTCCTCTCTAGCGCCTTCTACATATAATCGTAGGCTAGGGCTAAGTGCTAGCACCTCTCGCAAATCGCGACTTCACGAGTTGGAGTATTGAGCCCTTGTGCTCCTCCTCTGTGAATCCCAAAATCTCGATTTAATTTACTCTCCGGGCCCACAATACAGTTGTCGCCCTTAACCATGGTGGTGCATTGCACGTTCAGGAGGGTCCATGTCACCTTTGGTGACATCATCGGGTCCCACCATTCTCACCTATCTTCTCGACTCACTAGCACGTGGTGCACACCTAGGTGTCCACGTCCATTCCAAGTGAAATACAATGATTAGACCTTTCTCTAATCTACGGTGCAAATCATTTCGCATTTCGGGGTTTCGGGCATCGGGAGTTCATGCATCCACATCTCTCGAACTTCCGTTTGCCAAAATCCCAAAATTACTGTCTACCCCTCCACTTGATCCAACGGTGAAGCTCCTATCTTATGATTTATGGTGTAGATCGTTTCGAAATTTGGGTTTCGCTATTTCGTGACTTGCGAACACAAGGCTCTTCCCTTTTGGTTTCCCAAGTGCCGAAACACTGTTTGGCAGCCACGTGTTTCCCCCGATGGACGGTCCCGACGAATTTAGGATTTCACGTATCACGACTTCCACGTTCCTGTGAAACTCGAAATGGTTTTTAAACCCTGCGCACATTTTCTAGATCTGACGGTCACGAGGGTTTGCCTTCCCTCCCGAACAGATCCTAAGGCTCCAACACTTCTAGTGTGGAGTCCTCTCTCCATGTGGCCAAATACAATATCGGCTGCAGTTTCGTAACACCGCTACACCTCCTGAGCTTTGTCAGCATGGTCAAGTAATCTCCTTGGCACTCAGGAGCACTCAAAGGCCCGAAATTGGTCCTCCAGACACAATTCCTCCTCAACCTCTTGGTCCAAAGACCCCTCAACTGGCCCATCTAGGCTCAGCATTGAAACCTTGGCTCTGATACCAAACTGTAACACTCTTTCGTTACTTGTAGTTGTTATGCTCTGATACCAAACTGTAACACCCTTTCGTTACTTGTAGTTGTTACGCTCTGATACCATATTGTAACAATCTCTTTCCATCAGCTAGGCAGGCACTACTTCGCAGGATAACAATCTCATGCTTACTNTATATATATATATATATATATATATATATATATATATATATATGACATGCATTTAAAATAGGTTAAACACATTTAAACTTAGAGTGAGCATAAGAATTACTGTTATTATAAATAATCAATAGCTTTAGCATTAATTCATATGCACAGCAGAATACATGATAATTATAAATACATAGACATGCAGTAACATAATTGAAACATCATCTGGTACTTATCTTTGAAACAATGGTTACTCCACCAACCAGGTGCAGGCCTTCCACGAACCTCCCAACCTTAGACCGCACTGCTCATCAAGCTCTGCAGTAGGTCACCCCCGAGATGGGACTAAGCTCCATCCCAAGGCAAGGAATCCTAAGCTAGGCTGAGGTTACAGGGAAAACACATAGTCACAAGGAAGGAATTCTCTCCTAGGAACCACTCATACTCACTGCCCACAGACTCTCCTTCCCCACATGCCTATTCCACCCCAGGTGTATACACCTTCTCTATCACCTAGACAGTCCTTCAGCTGCTAACCTCCCTTGCCTTGGGTTTCAGCAATAGACCAGACCAGAAGTCTCCGAGCTCCATGGCAGCTACAGGGTTCCTTCCAGGAGTTCTCTCCTTCCTCTGTGCACTCCCTTACTTGGAGAGAATCGCTCACAGGTCAAGCAACATTTTCTTCCAACTTCAATCACCTCTCTCACCTGGAGAGAGTGTTGTACAATTGGCCAACAAGCCACATGCAGTCCAGCACTGTGTGGCCACAATAGCCAACGAGGAAAATAGACACGGGCTTTCCAACAGGCTCAACAAGGACAGAATGGTCTTACGGTTATGGCTTTGGGACAGAGATTCCACACATAGGCTCGATCTCTTCAGACAGGGGATGTCTTGGCTTTCCCGAAAATCAACACAGGCTATCCCCAAAATCAACACAGACTTTTCCCCACAGTTTCAAAATTGCACCAGGTCTCTTGCAGTGGTCGGACGGGTTCACGCTTAGGTCATCGAGGGTCGAATGGTGGAGGAACCCTCACCATGTCTCATCTCAGTTGTTTTATTTGCATGGGCTCGGGTTGACACTTTTCACCCATGAAACTACATGCATTCCTTCAGCATGTGTTCCTTCCATTTGGAAGTTGCTTGTCTTTCCAAAAAGAACTTAGGATATAACATAATATTCACATGTCTTTTGGAATAATATTTTAATATTATTTCCCAAGGACTTAAGCCCCTAGTCTTAGCCCCCTAGGCTCAACACTTAGCCCCTGTTCCCACCTTCCTGCCCCTAATTCTTTTCCCACTCTATGGAAGCTTAGTCCCCCATCACTCATTCATCGTGGTCGGTCTACACGCGACAGTGTTTATATTTTATTATTGTTCCGCATAAATACAGGTACAAAATCAGGCTCTTGGCCTTCAACACTTAGGCTCTCTATCCTAACAATCACATAAGCCCACTAGATTATATAAACTTGGCTCACCAGCCTATAAAACATATTTACAATTCATTTCATAAACAAGATTTACAATAGGGCTCGACCTTGGGGACATTACAATAGAACTTTATCGACATTGTGTCACCAGTTCATAACCATCGACCATGTATTCAGCATGACATAATGGGTTTCCTTTATCAAAACTGAGGTTGGAGTAATCAAGGATTGGCCCTGTGGACCAACACAAGGAGACATGGTCTCACCCCCCAACATTAGGTGAGAACCTCTGAGACCAATGGTGCACACACATGATATACCACAAATGTCTTCGAAGATAGGGTGACAATCCCGTGATAGAGAAGGTTATAAACAGAAGATCAATGCTCCATTTGGCCTTGTAATGATACTTAGCATATCCAAGGTATAACCCTCATGGCTCTCCCAGTCAACCAACTAACAACATTAAGGTGAGACGAAGATGAGAAGAAGTCATATGACCCACTGCGTGACCAATGGTAGCATGAAATAATCCAATACCGAAGTGAATAAAGTGTAGTGACACGGGGAATTTTAAACCCATTAAACCCCATAAAAGCCAATACTGGGTATGGTGCTACAATGCGTGAAGGCATTCATCCAGTCTAGACAAAATGAAACCCTCCAATAAACTGGAAAGGATGACAGAGAGCCTTTATGGCTGCTAATACTCATAACGACCCAATACATTGTAACTTCAGATATTATCATAGACAAAGCCACCAACGATTCATTCCAGAAAAATCACAATTTTACAGAGTTTCCATACTTGAGGAAAAACACAAACCCATACATCTGAGCCAATATCTATTTCATAACCAGAGAAGACTCATGGATGGAAAAAAATGACATACATGTAATCTAAGCTCCTTAAAATGCAAGTTGGCCAAGCGGTTCTCCCTCTGGTTGAAAGTCAGAGCATAACCATATCAACACAGTTGAACAATAGCCCAATTAGGGTGGTAGAAAGTGGAAGGAGTAAGGGTGACATGCAGTAAATGCACCTCGCCTCCATCCCCAGTCCATTAATTCATTAGTACATGCCAGCAAGCTTCCCATTAACTCAATTAATTAAACCATGTATCAAAACCATCACCCACTAAAACCAATGGTGTGACCCATATGAAACTTATGCCATAATGATGCAGGAGCATCGCCAGCAAGCAAGCAGAAGTGGAGGACAGATGGAAGCGCACCAACGCACATTTTGAGAATGTTTTGAATTTGAAAGATAAAACATTAATGTAATATCTGGGAGGATATTTTTTCTTTTATGATTCGAAGATTGTAACGCAGATCTTCATCGGTTGCTCTCATTTGTTTGTTGGAGGCAATTAATGTAATAAATGTAAAGTAGTTGTAAATCTTTTAATTCGATTAGATAGTTAGAGTTGTAGGAGGGAAAACTCTAGAAATATCCTTCGTATGTATTGTATTGTAGGATTATTCTCATTATAAGATGTAGAGAAATCTTGCAGAGAAGAACATAGATGTTTAGAAGTTGTGAGAGCAGATAGTTGTTTCTATTGAACCCATGTACAGAAGAACTTGAAATAATACAAGAACAATTTGATAAAATTCTATGGTGTATCATGGTTACTATTTGCATCTATTGAATGGTAAGTTTACAACTGGTTTATATTCTCTGTGATGCATTTGTTTCAATGTTATGCGTATGTATCCTCATGATTTCATGTTGAATGTATGAAGTCAGTGAGAGGAAGAGTATGAGTTTCAATTGTTTCTTGTCTTGAGAATTCCTGCAAGGAGTGCAGTGAAAGTTCGAAAGGAGAGCAGTGAAAGTCCACAAGGAGTGCATTGACAAGGTTTCTGAGTTTTATCTCAGAAAATATCAGGAGAGATATTGTTGTTCTCATATCAGAAGAAGTGTGTAAATGTGTTGAACCTACACATAATAGATCTATCTAAACAATGATACACACATTTGCAAAGAGAATAGAAGAAAGAAGAAGAAGGAGAGAAAGAATGGAAGAATTCTCATTAACCGTTGTGAATAATGAATAATTTACACATGATATACTCTGGATAACTCAATGATTTATACTTGAGGATAACCAATGCACCATAGTGGTGGTCTAGAGTTATTTGGACACACACCAGCAGTTATGAGAGTGAATTGCCACCTAGTCTGGTCTCTCAGGCAGTTACGGGAGTGAACTGCCACCTAGTTGAGTTAACTAGTCAACTAGTCTTCAATTAACTGACTGAACAAAGAGTAGTGAGGAGTTAAATTAGGGAATCAAGGCTAATGCAACAATCTGGTGATGCTACCAAGGCAAGTTTGAATTAGCATGGTGATGATCCCAATGTTGCATGGTGACAAAACCAATGCAACATCTAAACTCAACTCAACTAGTCAAACTGAAGTGTCAACTGAAAGAGAATATTCTCCAAGTGGAATATTCTCCCCTAAATTATAGGAGGCTGGATAATGACTAATTATGACTAATAAATAAGAAAAAAACTTAGGAAAAATAAATCCTAGGTGTGTGTGAAGTAACTCCAACAAAGTGCGGATAGAGCTCAGAGTCGTGCAAGGTGTGCCCAGGGCGATCGAAATATTAGACTTTTCCAATCAAGAAGAGTGGTTGAAGAATTTTTGTCACAAGGAGTGCATAGAGTTGGAGGTGTTGAATAATCAGAGGTTATCATGAATGCCACAAGGAGTGCATGCAATAATTCCTTTGAATCCTTGAGTTATAGTAAAGTACAAGCTCAGGAGGAATAAAGACTTCAAGAAAGTAGAGGGAAAGATGAGGGTTGAATTCACCTCTCAGAAGCCAATTTCAGGAGGAAAATATGTTGAGTTCCTTGACTGAGAGTCATTGAAGGTTGAACGAATAGTTGAAATTCCTAGAGGGAGAATCACTGAATTTCCGTGGACCATTGGATCTTGCAGATTAGCGGAAATGTTAAGGAGAGAGTCCTTAAGAATTTGTAAGCTCGGGAAGGATAGCAGCCGTTAGATTGGGATCAATGAGAGTTGTTGACCTAGGGATTTGAGATTTCATATTTTCGAAAGTTGGAAGAGAGGAGGAGTTACAATTTGAGATTCATGATACGTGAAATCCCAACAGGATCTGGACCGTCAGATCGCGGGAAGCTTAGGGTTGTTGATCTAAGAAGGAGAAGTCGTGAGTTTGAAATTCAGGAAAGGGAGAAGAGGTTGTCTTGTGAACTCATGAGTCGTAAAATACCGATGCACTCAGAGGTGGACCCTAGGACATGACTGAGGTTATATGGTTGAGATATAAGGGAAGACCTGAGGACCCGTTAGCTCATTTTGGGGTTTCAGGGATTGAAGGAGTCGAAGGGACTCATAACAAGAATCATGAAGTTATGAAACCAAAACACTCTTTTAAGAAAGACTATCATCACATCAGTTGATCACGTGGAGTGGAGGTTCATGCCTTATGCTTGTTTGTGAAGGTGTAAACCCTAGAAGGACCTATGGTTTCAAGTGTGAAGATTATAGCCAAGGATTAAAGGGTCATTTCGACTCAAAGGGGGATTAAGAATGATCCTTAGACTAGGAGGTCAAGCAGAACCTGTTGAGGTAGGGGTGTTGCGTCAGGTGGTATTAGAGCCTATCTAACAACTTTTGTTTTCTGTAGAGGGAAGACATAGGATAGTTGTGATTTAAATTCTACGTGGACAGTTTGACACAATGCCGCCAAGAAGACATCAAGAGAGAGATATGCCCGATCCAGTCATGGAAAGGTAAATGAGAGAACTTTGTGCTCGATTAGATGCTATGGAGACAGCACAGAGGCACACAAATGATGTTGGATATGTCAATGAAGCCAAAAGTGAAAATGAGGCTGGAGCTGAAGAAGAAGTTGTAGTCGAAGATGCTGCAGAGGAACATTTATTCAGAGTTGTTGCAAGAATAGGTGCCAGAGAAAACATGGATATCCCAATGTATGAAGGAAAATTAGATGTTTAGGAGATCCTAGATTGGTTTAGATCTCTAGATAAATACTTCGACTATGAGGATGTCGAAGAAGACAAGAAAGTAAAAAATGTTGTCACTAGATTGAAAGGGCATGCAAGACTATGGTGGGATAAATTGCACGTTGACAGATGTTGCAAAGGCAAGCAAAGAATCAAAATCTGGGATAGGATGGTTGCAAAGATGAAATATAAATTCATACCTAGAGATTACCAAATTAATTTGTTCCGAAGAATGCAGAATTTGAGACGGAAAGGGATGACAGTGAAGGAGTACACTGAAGAATTTTGCAGGATAAACATTAGAGTTGGTCATCGTGAGAGTGATGATGAAAAGGTCATCAGATATATGAATGGTTTGAGATATGACATTCAATATGAGATGATCGTGATGAAAATCAGGAATGTAGAAGATGCTTATCAGATTCCTTTAAAGTCAAAAGAGAAATTGGCCCGAAAGCAAGGTCAAAGGGGAAGAGGTAGAAGTCAGAGTAGAGGCAAAGAATTTTCCCAAGACAGAGTACAAAAGCCCAAGGATGAAGAGAAGAAACCTCATAATCACCCTGAAAGAGGAGGAAGTTCGCAGGGAAGACAATATGCCGATAGAAACACTTTTCCACGAGCAAGAGGAAGAGGAAGAGGCAGAGGAGGTGAAGTAAAGTGTTTTGTTTGTGGAAATATTGGACACAAATATTTTGAATGTCCTGGTAGAAAAAGATATGGAGGAGGTGAAGCTCACATTTCAGAAGTTCAAAGGCGAAATGTTGAGGAAGAAGATGTAGAAGGTGAAAGATCCTTATTGATGAGGAAAATTCTCTTGAAGCTAGAGAAAGAGGTGGAGAATCCAGTCCAGAGGAACAGTTTGTTTAGAACTGCTTGCAAGACCAAGGATAGGGTATGCAAGGTAATAGTTTATAGTGGAAGCACAGATAATCTAGTATCCACAGAGATGGTGGAAACTCTAGAATTGGAAACAATTGCACATCTGAGCCCATATAAAGTCTCGTGGTTGCAAAAAGGACATCGGGTAATAGTTACTAAACAATGTTCAGTTGAATTTAAGATAGGGGGTTATAGAGATGAGATATTATGTGATGTCATTCCTATGGATGTCTGTCATATTTTGTTGGAAGACTTTGGCAATATGACATAAATGTTGTTCATGAAGGGAGAAAGAACACATACACCTTGGAGAAGAATGGTAGGACACATATGTTGATGCCAATTGAAGACAAGAAGGTAAAAGAAGAAGCAAGAAATACTATACTTCTCATGAGTGGGAAGGAACTTCTGGATGAATTCAATAAAGATCAAGACATGCAGTTTGTTGTGGTAAGAAAACCTAGAGTCATCTTGACCAGTACTTTGATGGATGATCTACCGAAGGAAATTCAGGAACTGCTGGAGAATTTCGTAGATATAGTGGTGGACGATTTACCTTGTTCGTTTCCTCCCATCAGAAATATAAGCCATCACATTGACCTTATACTAGGAGAGAGTTTAAAAAATAAAGAGGCCTACAGACTGACGCCGCGGGAGAATGAAGAGGTTAAGAAGCAAGTCCAATATTTTATGGACAAAGGATTGGTTAGGGAAATCTTAAGTCCATACGTTGTACCAACAATGTTAATTCCAAAGAAATATGGTAATTGGAGGATGTGTATATACTCGAGGGCTATAAAAAAAATCACCATCAGGTATAGATTTTCTTTACCCAGGATGGATGACTTGATGGATTGCTTGAGTGGAGCGAAGTTTTTTTCAAAAGTTGATTTGAAAAGCGGATATCATCAGATTCGAGTGAGGGAAGGTGATGAATGGAAGACAACATTCAAGATGAATGAAGGACTGTATGAATGGTGTGTCATGTCACTTGGTTTGACGAATGTGTCAAGTACTTTTATGAGATTAATGAACGAAGTCTTGAAGGATTTCATTGGAAAATTTGTAATTGAGTATCTTTATGGTATATTGATCTTCAGTAAGACTGAGGAAGAACATCTGAGACATTTAACTCTAGTGATGAGGAGGTTACAGCAAGAGAAGTTGTTGATAAATTTGAAGAAGTCATCGTTCATGAAGAAAGAACTCATTTATTTGGGTTTTGTAATCTCTTCGAATGATTTAAAGATGGATCCTGAGAAGGTAAAAGAAATCAAATAATGGTCATCGCCAAGGAATATCTTTGAAGTCAGAATATTTCATGGATTAGCCAGTTTTTACAGAAATTTCATCAAAAATTTTAGTGGGATTAGTGCATCAATGATGGACACAGTCAAGAAAAGACATAAATCTTTTCATTGGACAGAGGAATAAGAGAAAAGTTTCAAGTTGTTGAAAGAGAAGATCACTGAACAACCAGTTCTGGTTCTGCCAGATTTCAGTAAAACATTCCAAGTCAGATGTGATGCAAGTGGATTTGTGGTTGGAGCAATCTTAATTCAAGACAATAGACCAATTGCATACTTCAGTGAGAAACTAAACGAGACCAAGATGAAATATTCCATGTATGATAAAGAGTTTTATGCAATCATACAGGTGCTAAAGAAATGGAGGAATTAGTTGTTTCCAAAAGAGTTTGTTTTGTATAGCGACAACCATGCTTTACAATTCATAACTCGACAGGAGAAATTAAACCAGAAATATGCAAAATGGGTTGAATTTATGTAGAACTTTACTTTTTTTATAAAGAACATTTATGGAACTTCTAACAAGGTTGTTGATGTGTTGAGCAAGAAATGTTTGATTCTATAGGATTTTCTTGTGAAGACCTTAGGTTTTGATAACCTTAAGGATATGTACAGAGATGATTCAGATTTCAAGGACACTTATGAAGCATGTGAGAATCTTGTTCTGAGAGATAGGAGCCAATGGATCGATTACTTGATTCAGGATGGACTACTATTTAAAGGAAATCAGTTGTGTATCCCGAGGAGTTCTATGAGAGAAAACCTTTTAAAGGAAAAACATAGTGGGGGATTGGTTGGACATTTTGGCCATGATAAAACATTTGCGTAACTGAAAATTTTGTATTATTGGCCAAGGATGAGGACAGATGTCAAAAAATTTGTCAACAAATGTAGAATTTGCAAGCACGCAAAGGGGAAAAGGCATAATACAGGGTTGTATCAACCATTGCTAGTACCATAGAGGTCGTGGGATGAAGTAAGCATGGATTTTGTGTTAGGAATACTGAGGACACAGAGAGGTTGTGATTCCATATTCGTGGTAGTCGAAAAATTCTAAGAAATGGCACATTTTATTTCATGTTAGAAAACAATGATGCAACATACATTGCAAATCTATTTTTCAAAGAAGTTGTTCGACTTCATGGTTTACCCAAGAGTATTGTTTCAGAAAGGGATACCAAATTTGTTGGTCATTTCTGGAGGACACTATGGAAGAAGCTGGGGACATATTTATCTTTTAGCTCAACATATCACCCTCAGACAAATGGATAGACTAAGTTAGTGAATCGAAGTTTAGGATACTTATTGAGGAGTTTAGTAGCTGAACATCACAGTCAGTCGGATCAAATTATGCTGCAAGCAGAATTTGCATATAACGACTCACCTAACAGAAGCACAGGACAGATCCCATTCCAGATAATGTATGGAATGCAGCCGAGAGGAGTATCTGAGTTGAGAGACTTAGAGCAGAGTGAGTTCAGAAGTGTTGGAACAAAAGATTTTGCAACAGAGATGCAGGAGCTCCACAGTAAGATTAAAGAGCGGTTGTAGAATTCCAACCAGGAATACAAGCACAAAGCAGATCAACAGAAAAGAGAGCTTCAATTTTAAGTGGGAGATTTAGTTTTAGCGCATCCAAGAAAAGAAAGGTTCCCAAGGGGGACATACAATAAACTGAAGATGAAAAAGATAGATTCGTCTAAGATTCTACGAAAATTTGAGGAAAATGCTTATGAGATAGAATTGTCAGATGGTGTGGGCATATCACCCATATTCAACATATCAGATCTGTATCCTTACAGAGTAGATGAAGCAGGGGGAGAAGAAAATCAAAAATAAATTTAGTGGGTTAAACAGATGCATGTAGCTGAGAAGCCACAGATGGAAAAGATCGTTGATCAGAGAGTTAGCAAGAAGACCTGGAGGAAGACATATTTTGAGTATTTGGTAAAGTGGAAAGGTCACTTGATTGAGGATGCTAGTTGGGAAAGTGAAGAAAATATCCAGAAACATGGACAGACAGTGCAGGACCTCATGAACAGGAGTTCATGAATTTTTCAGCCAGAGGAGTATGATGCAGAAGCATCACCAGCAAGCAAGCGGAAGCAAAGGACAGCTGGAAGCGCACCAACGCACATTTTGAGAATGTTTTGAACTTGAAAGATAAAACATTAATTAATATCTAGGAGGATATTTTTGATTTTATGATTTGAAGATTATAACGTAGATCTTGAGAAGTTGCTCTCATCTGTTTGTTGGAGGCAATTAATGTAATAAATTTAAAGTAGTTGTAAAGATTTTAATTTGATTAGATAGTTAGAGTTGTAGGAGGGAAAACTCTAGAAATCTCCCTCTTATGTATTGTATTGTAGGATTATTCTCATTGTAAGTTGTAGAGAAACATAGCAGAGAAGAACAGAGATTTTTAGAAGTTGTGAGAGAAGATAGTTGTTGCTATTGAACCCATGTACAAAAGCATTTGAATTAATACACGAACACTTTGATCCAATTCTATGGTCTATCATGGTTACTGTTTGCATCTATTGAATGGTATGTTTACAGTTGGTTTATATTCTCTGTTATGCATTTGTTACAATGCTATATGTATGTATGCTCGTGATTTCATGTTGAATGTATGAGGTTCATGAGAAGAAGAGTATGAGTTTCAATTGTTTCTCATTCTGAGAATTCCTGCAAGGAGTGCAATGAAAGTCCGCAAGGAGTGCATTGACAAGGTTTCTGAGTTTTATCTCAAAAAAGCTCAAGAGAGATATCGTTGTTCTCATATCAACAGAAGTGCAGATATAGCACAGAGTCATGCAAGGTGTGCACAAGCCGGTCAAATTCTTAGACTTTTCCAATCAAGAAGAGTGGTTGAAGAACTGTTGTCACAAGGAGTGCATAGAGATGGAGGTTTTGAATAATCATAGGTTATCGTGAATGCCACAAGGAGTGTGTGCAATAATTACTTTGAATCCTTGAGTTACAGTAAATTACAAGCTCAAGAGGAATAGAGACTTCAAGAAATTCGAGGGAAAGATGAGGGTTGAAGTCACCTCGTAGAAGCCAAGTTCAGTAGGAAAATACATCAAGTTCCTTGACTGAGAGTTATTGAAGGTTGAACAGACAGTTGAAATTCCTAGAGGGAGAATCACCGAATTTTCATGGACCGTTGGATCTTGCAGATCAGCAAAAAGGTTAAGGAGAGAGTCCTTAAGAATTCATAATCTCAGGAAGGATAGTAGCCATCAGATTGGGATCAATGAGATTCGTTGACCTAGGGCTTTGAGATTTCATCTTTTCAAAATTTGGAAGAGCGGAGGAGTTACAATTCGATATTCGCGATACGCGAAATCTCGACAGGATCTAGACCGTCAGATCGCGGGAAGCTCAGGGTCGTCGATCTAAGAAGGAGAAGTCATGAGTTCGAACTTAGGGAAAGAGAGAGGAGGTTGTCTCATGAACTCATGAGTCACAAAATCTTGACGCGCTCAGAGGTGGACCCTAGGACGTGACTGAGGTCATATGGTTGAGATATAAGGGAAGAGCTGAGGACCCATTTGCTCATTTCAGGGTTTCAGGGATTGAAGGAGTCAGAGGGACTCATAACAAGAATCACGAAGTCGCTAATCCTAACACTCTTTATAGAAAGACTGTGGTCACATGGAGTGGTGATTCGTGCCTTGTGCTTGTTTGCAAAGGTGTAAACTCTCGAAGGACCTGTGGTTTCAAGTGTGAATATTATAGCCGAGGATCAAAGGGTCATTTCGACTCAAAGGGAGATTAAGAACGATCCTTAGATTGGGAGGTCAAGCAGAACCTACTGAGGTAGGGGTTCTACGTCACATAACATAAATCACCACTACATCACATAACATAAATCACCACTTCATATAACTCAATCAAATCGCATAACCATTAACTTGCTAGCTAGGCTTAGCCATAATCATCTTAATTTCCATGCATGTAGGGTAGTATAGTATAACCTCTTCATTTTTTCATTTTGTTTATCTTTCTTTTTCCTTTTTTTTTCTACTGCTCTTATGTATTGTTACCAACATGTCCATTTTGCAGGTGTCAAGTAACGAATCTAGGAACAGATAGAAATGGTAGCAATGGACAACATATGCCCTCGTAACATGAAATTAGAGATTAGAACATAACCTAACATGCCTTACCCAACATTCACTTGTCACACATAGAACCAACACATAATAAGCCCAGTCCATCGCCAATAAGATATCATCAACCATGTAAGAAGTGTCAAACAGTGGCACAAACATCAAATAAGAGCCATATATAATCTCCCAATCTACAAGGGGGTCCCACCTATTAGTATTATTTATCTTTATAATAATAGGCTTTAGAAACACTTTACAGGCAAAAAAATTCGTTGCGATTTTAATCATCAACAATAGGCTATTGATCTAAGGGAAATAAACCCTAATGATTCTGATGGACCACTATATAATAGGATTTCAAGGCCCATCTTACAACTTATGTGTTTATTTTGTGCCCTAAGAGATTAACGCTTACATCAACCATATGTAGTCAGGTCATGTTTCACAAAGATCCATATTTGGTGGGATTGACACGTTGATGCCATAGCATGTTGGTGTCATAGAAAAATAAGTAGTAGATATTTGACCCAACACTATATAGGTAATAAGAGAACCATATATATCAATGAAGAACTACTAGGAGTGGGATCTCCACTCAGTAAGGAGGACAAGGATAATGAAATAAATGAAAACTATCTCAATGTGGTAAATGAGAAAAATTAGATAAACATTGAGCATTATGATATTTCAAATTACCTGGAGAAATACCAACTGCATCACACCTTATTTTTTACTAGCTTCTCAGGATATGTGATTTTTGGATAGAATATTATTTCAAATATGGACCTCATGAATATTGATCCAACCTGCATCAAGTGTGATAAAGTGGAGTTACTTGGTGAATGAAATGATTTTTTTGTGTGTCTTCATGATTATTGACAGAGTGTGTAGTATAAAAATACTCTACTCTTAATCACCCAAACAACATATTGTATCATTATCATATTCCAAAGGAGATATATCCAAAACAATTATGCCACTTTGGATGTTGTCCTTTGAAATGTTTATGTTTCCAAGAGCACTATTTTAGGGCATCCACTAGAGCTAAAACATCTCCACTTTACACCTTGAACTGAAACCTCTTGTCAAAGGGGTTCATATCTTAATTTCTACAAGCATAGTGTCATTGTAGATTCACTAAAAGTAGTTTTAAGMAGAAAATATGGAVAATGAGTGTGATCTAAGMACACATAAAAAWTAATTTCTTTGCAAAAMATATCTTATGAAATCYCAAACACAATGTACAAGCATGAATTTATTCCTTACTRGAAAATGCATTTASTACTTCAAAGCATGAAAATGTAGTTGSAATTTCCATGGGCCCTATATCAGAACCCCATTCTATTAATTTGGTGTGAATTCCTACACTATTAAATCATTCATAGTTAATTTTGATTATGTTGTATTAAGAATCTATAATTTGTGGCCTAAGGAGAGGTCACATGAATATAATTACAAATKTAAGGATACTTTCACCTATAAGGATATGAATTCTTCATCATTGTTGATTCACAAGGAGATTGTTTAGTCTACATTACATTATTTAATATTTTAATGAATTATGGGAGAAGTATGAGATCAATGTAAGTGATTAGAAACCATTATAATATTCAATGTTAATATTTACAATCTTAAGAAATCATTTTCTACTTTACAGTAAAAATTAGTGAGTATTCTCTCAAGTATGAGGTAGATCAAAAAATATGAGGGATGCCTTACAACTTGGAGGCATATGGATGTTTGGTTGCAATTTCAAGGAAAAGTTGTAAACTTTTCATAAGAGACTAAGGATGTTATGGATAAAATGGTTTTAGGATACTCATACATATATTATCTCCAATACAATTCCATAGCCACTCAAGGTTCTTGGAAAGAGTGCATGTATGACAAACCTGAACTCTCCCATAGATTAAAAACAATTACATTAAAACCCTTTCAAATTGATTAAAAAAAATACATCAAAACCCTTTCAAATTTTCTTCGTCCCTTGCTTAAAATGTCTTGGTGCAGGCCAAACTCAAGTGGTCAGGGGGTTTTGACAAAAGTCCTGGGATTTTGGCCCCAAAATCGAGTCCAAAAAACATGTTGGTTTTGTCTCTTCGTCCCTTGCTTAAAATGTCTTGGTGCAGACCAAACTCAAGTGAGCAGGGGTTTTTGACAAAAGTCCTGCGATTTTGGCCCAAAAATCATGTCCAAAGAATATGTTGGTTTTGTCTCTTCGTCCCTTACTTAAAATGTCTTGGTGCAGGCCAAACTCAAGTGGGTAGGGGGTTTTGACAAAAGTCCTGCAATTTTGGTCTGAAAATCGTGTCCAAAGAACATGTTAGTTTTGTCTCAATAACGATGACGAATTAGAAGGTTCAATCCCAGGCATAAAAAAACCATTTTGACATTAACAAATAACCCTAAAAAAATTAAAATGCAGAGGTTCTCACCAATTTTGGTAGTTGTTGGAAGATTGGTTGTTGTCATTGATGTCAACCCTAGTCATGGGTTTTAGACCGTAAGATTGATAAAGGTATTTGGACATGAAGGAAAATGCACATGCATATACAACACCAATGAATGGATAGTATACATCATGTTGTTTCTGGTGGTATGTGGCACGTCAGGTGGATCCTCGTGGTTGAGGAGAAATGAATTTTTGAAGATGACAAAGTGAATTGAAGAAGGAAGTACATGTAGGCCCTGAAGATAATAAAAAAAAAGAATTACAAAATAAAAAAGTGTCAGGTCGGCTCTAATGTTAAAATGAAGTCACATAAATGGTATAAATAAACATCATTAGACAATCATTTTTACACAAGTTGAATTTCATAGGAAATAAGAAGTAAAGAAGGTTGGATTTCAAGGGAGGATGAAGTCTTTGGTGATATGTTCTAAGGTATGTTATTTTAAGATCATCTTACCATTTTTTCTATAACATTTTTTCTAGAACAATTCAGATGGTTAAATCGCTATGGTATTGAGAAGACATATCAAGGTACCTCTGGTAAAAATTTCATCTCTTGATTCGTTAAAATTATGGAGATACAATCTGTGGAAGATAGGGTTTGTGACCAGTACTGAAGCTAGTCAATAAATAAGTGTTCCAGGTAAAATAGTCATAACTTCTTCATCGAGAATCCAAATTAAGTGGGATAAATTTCATTGGAAATAGTACGGACCGTAGTTTCTTGTGTGTGATTTTTTGAATTGCATGTTAATTATTGAGTGTGGGGCATTCTGTGCAAGTTCACTCTCTTGAA
This sequence comes from Picea mariana, assembly GCA_032191745.1. Lineage (NCBI taxonomy): Eukaryota > Viridiplantae > Streptophyta > Pinopsida > Pinales > Pinaceae > Picea > Picea mariana. Next base: position 145,798 of record JASDQU010100478.1, on the reverse strand, counting down.
TAGACTAGAATTGAATAAAGTCTACCATTCTTTCTATAACCTCTTTTTGGGGAGGATTCAAGGAGTGAAAATTGAAGGAGTTTCAGAGAATACATTGAGTAATATTATCTACAGGATCAGAGTACTCCAAGAATTGAAGAATTGCAGAAATTGAAGAAGTCTCCGGAAGCATTATCAGGTTCTATATAATGATTGGTTGATGGTGATGATTGAATGTAAAGTTTTATTATCTCTCATATATTCTTGGGTAGAAGGAAGGGGCAAGGATGGAGAGTTCAAATCTCTCTTGATATTGGAGGATTGTATCTTCCTCTTGGAGGTTTATCCCTCCCTTTACATTTGGAAGTCATTACTTCCCTTGAACAATAACTATTGATTATTTCTCATATATTGTGCATGGTGTATTATGGTGTATTGGTGTAACTCTTATACTATTGTTCATTGCTCATTGGATATAGGTGAATGGTTTAAGTATAAGTTGAAAAAGGTTTTAAATTGTACTTCATACTGATTCACCCCCCTCTCAGTATCAACAATTGGTATCAGAGCAGGTTACCTTCAGTACAGTTTAACCACTGGAAGGAAGATCCTAAGAAGAAATGGAAGACAAAATTCCAAATGGGATTCCACCATTTGATGGAAGAAATTTTGAATATTGAAGTAATAGAATGGAAACTTACTTGAAATTTCTTGGGGTAGATGTTTGGTTCTCAGTTGCTTCAGGATACAATGCTTTAAAGAAACCAAAGACTGCATCT
>JASDQU010100478.1:114290-129635 GCA_032191745.1 Picea mariana | reverse complement strand
GGAGGTTTATCCCTCCCTTTACATTTGGAAGTTGTAGCTACCTTTGGAAGTCATTACTTCCCTTGAACAATAACTATTGATTATTTCTCATATATTGTGCATGGTGTATTATGGTGTATTGGTGTAACTCTTATACTATTGTTCATTTCTCATTGGATATAGTTAAATGGTTTAAGTATAAGTTGAAAAAGGTTTTAAATCTTACTTGATACTGATTCACCCCCCTCTCAGTATCAATAGTAGCATTGTTGGTGGGCTCATGTTCTCGCAGAGTTTCTCACTAGTAATCGCTCATGATATGGGATAGGGCCTCCTCGATGGTGGGCTTTTGTTGTTCCATTTTGGTTGAGGTTGTCTCTATCACCAGTAATCGTTTGCGCTATAGGCTAGGGCCTCCTTAATGGTGGGCTCACATTGTCACCTTCTTTTCTTGGTCAGGATCGAATGAATATCGAGAAGTTTCCCCGAGTAATGTTCCCTTGCTCAATGTCTTGGCGCTCATAGTTTCTTGGCCTCGAGTTGTCTCGTTGCAGTGTCGAGTGGGCTCGAATATATCCACACACATTTTTTTGTCTCTTTCTTTTGGTTTTGTTACATTTTTTTTTGTTATTTCTTATTTTACAAAAAAAAATTGTTATTTCTTATTATATGTTGTGTTATACATAATATATATTATATAATAATATAATATATATATATATTATTAAATTTAATTTAATTAATTTTATTATTGAATTAAATTTATTCCAATTTTATAAAATGAAAATTATTCCCTTTTACCATTAGATCTGACCTTACGTTTTATGTCTCATCCCACAAACTTCATTTGTCCTCCAAACATTAAGATGTGGTTTTACAAATAATGAAATTTAATTATGATAAAACAAATTTCTAACCTATCTTCCTTTCTACCTTAGATGGTCTATTATTGTGGAGAGTAAATTATTTTTTGAAGAGGATTTTATTTGTCACATATAAATAATTTTCTATGTTGGACCAATTTCTCTTTAGTCACATTTCCTCAGTATATATATAAAACCTTCTAGGATTTTTAGTGCTTAGGTAGGGTTCCCCATTTTTTCCTCTCCTCTTCCCCTTGGTCCTTAGTCATGGGTTTGGATTTATTAGACAATTTGATGTGCTTGTTTTAGGTATTCTCTTACTCTATGGGACCAATTTGTGACTCCCTTTATTGACATAACCCCTATCTTGTAATCCCTATAACTTGACCCATATAAGACGATGATGATGCTGATGACAATGATGATGTGGAGGATGAGGAGGACAATGACAATGTTGATTACGATGATGACAATGAAAATGATGACCACAATGATGATGATGACAAGGATGATGATGATGATGATGACTATGACAACAATGACAATGGTGATGATGATGATGAGGAGGAGGAGGAGGAGGAGGATGAAAATGTTGATTATGATGATGATCATGAAAATGGAAATCACTATGATGATGACAATGACAATGATGATGACGATGACGATGTTGATGATGATGATGATGATGATGATGAAAATGATGATAATGAAGATGATGATGACAATGATGATGATGATGAATATGATGATGACAACGATAATTATTATGATGAAAAAAGGAAAAAAGGTCTTGCTCCATGAGGTAATAAGCCTGGGGTTGTAGTAAGTGTCATTATAATAAATAAATCATTTGAACATGTTGCAAAGAGTCATTTCTTGATTTTGAAAATGTTTTCTTGGAAATTGTGTTTTTTTCTCTATTTCACCATAGTGTGTGTCATGGTATCCTAGTAAGTGGTCGCCATCATGGAAAGGGTTTCTACTGGGGGGTATCCCTAAGGGTCTTTGTACCATTCTTGCTTATTCATTGTACCATTCTTGACCCAAGTATCTTAAAGTATCTATATGGAACATAAGGTAATGATAAGATGCAATGAGTTATTGAGGTTGAAGAAAATATGGGTTGAAGTGATTAGAGGTTACATGCTTATAAAGGTTATATGCTTTAGGGTTTTTAGGATGTAGAGGTTAAATGGATTTTGGAGTAAGGGGTTATAATATTTACAAGTTAAGTTAATGATAAAGATGAGGTGTTATGGGTTATAAGGATTATAAACAATAGAGGTTAAAGGTTTATGAGTTGCATGGGTTATGGTGATATTAGTTAAAGGACTTACATAATATAAGTGTTAATACTTATAAGGGTTATCACTATTAAGAATTAGGTGATATGGGTCTAATGGGGTTATATGGGTGAGGTGTTAGGGATAGAAGTTATAGGTTGAAGGGGTTATTGTTTTAGGGTTTGTATTTATATGGATTCAATGTTATAAGGGTTGGGGGTTATAAGGGGTTATGTGAAATGGGTTATATTGGTATTAGTTAAAGGAGTTAAGGGTTATGTGTTGATGATTAAGGTTATAAGTGTTAAGTTGTATACTTTATAAGGATTAGGGTCTATAAGAGTTAGTATTTATGGTTTAGAAGGGATAATTGTTAGGGGTAATAAGGTTCAAGGGCTATAATGGTTATAGGGTTTGAGGGATATAATGGTTATAATGGTTCTAGGGTTAGAGGTGATAACTTATAGAGTTCAACAAATGTGTGTTATAAGAGTAAAAATGTAGTGTGTTATATGAGTTAATAATTACCACTGATGCATGTTGGAGGTAAGGGGTTATAGGGGTTAAGGTATAGAGGATAGTGGTTAAGTTATAAGGTTTAAGTTAGGATATAATAGTTAATATTTATTGGTTCTATGACTTATATATTTTAGGGGTGATAAGTGTTAAAGGGTTACGAGTGTTGAAAATTAAAAGGTGTATAGTGTTTAAGTGATGATAAGGGTTACGGATTATAATCACTAGGGGTCATAATGTTTCGTTTATTACGTTAAGGGTCATAATGGTTGGGGGTGATAAAAATTAAATGGATTAGAGATTAGGGGTTAGTTTTGAGAGACTATAGTGGTTATGAGTTGTAGTGTTATGGAATAAGAGTTATAGAGGTTAAGGGTCATATCCAAATGGGTGAAAATTACACATGTAATAGGTGTTAGGGGTTATAGGTGTTATCAATTAAGGATTAGATTGATAAATTATAGGTGCTTGGTGTTATGGATTAGTGGTCATAGGGGTTTAGGTTTTTAGATATTTAAGTTTATATTATGGGTTGATATGGGTTAGTGGTAAAATGTTATAGAGAGTGGGGGTTATATATATGTTCTATATGTTCTAAGAATTAATGATTATAAGGTTTAGGAATTATATGGGTAAGAGTTTAAAGATTTATGGTCTATTGGCATTAAGGGTTAGGTGTGAGAGGTTATTAGTGTTGGTTTTATGAGTTAGGGGATATGATATTATGAGTTATATGATAGTAGTTAAGAGTTATATGGATTAGGTTTTACAATGGTTAGGTGTTATAGGGGTTAGGGGTTAGGTAATTTAAGTATGCATTATTAGTTATGTGTGTTTATAAGGGTTTAGAGGTTAGAGGTGATGATGGTTATAATAGGTAGGTGTTATGGGGTTAGGGATGATATTTATAAAGGTTATAAGTTGGAGGGGATATTGATTATACTAGATGCTGTATAGGGTTTGGGTTTATATTTCTCACAGGAATTAGGGTTTATAATGGTTAAGAAGATAAAGGGGTTATATGGATTAAATTTAGAAGGTATAAGACATGGTTATAAGGGTGATACAATGTAGGATGAAAGGGCTTATATAAATTATAATATTGTGATGGTTAGTAGTCATGGTGATTAATGGCTAGTATAAGTAAGATGGATTAGTGATTTCATGTTATATGGATTAAGGTAAATATAGTTATTCATTTTTGCATTGGAATCTATAGGGATTAGAAGTTGGGAGTTAAGGGTTATTGGGATTAGATATTATGGGATGTGTGTGTTTGTGATTGAATATTAGGTGTTATAGCATTTAAGGGTTCTAACATTTACAAGGTGTAGGTGTTCTATTATGGGGGCACAATGGATGAGGATTATGACTTAGGGGTTATAAGAGTTATTTAAGTGAGAGATTATAATATTAAACATTAGGGAAGAGATGAGTTCTATGGTTGTGTGGTTAGGGGTCATAGTGGATAACGGTTATAGAGGGTGGGGATTGATGAATATACATGTTCTAAGCATTAATGATAATGAAATTTAATGTTTATAAGGTTTAATAATTATATGGGTAAGAGTTATAAGTCTTAGGTTCTATCGACATTAGGGTTTAGGTGTAAGAGGTTATCAGTGTTAGGGTTTACGAGTTAGGAGATATGAGATTAAGGGTGATATGCTAGTAGTTAGGGGTTATATGGATTAGGGTTTGCAACAGTTAGGTGTTATAAGGGTTAGGGGTTAGGAAATTTAAGTATTATGGGTTATTAGTTATGTGTGTTAAGGATTTATAGGTTAGGGGTGATGATGGTTATAATAGGTAGATGTTATGGGGATAGTAGTGATACTTATAAAGGTTATAAGTTGGAGGGGATATCAGTTAGATTAGATGTTATATAGGGATTGGGGTTATAATTCTTATAGGTATTAGGGGTTATAATGGTTACTAATATAAAAGGGTTATATGGATTAACGTTAAAAGATAAAAGTGCTAGGGGTTTTGGGTTATAAGGGATATTATGCTTATATCAGTTTATAGTGGTAATTATAAGGGTTATGTGTGAAAGGTTATAGTGGTAATTATAATTTTTAGTTGTTATAGCCTGATTAGTATTAGAGTTTAGGAGTTTCAATTTTTCAATATTAAGGATCACAGACTGTAAGGATAACGTTTTTATATAAATTATATATATTTTGATGGTTAGTGGTCATGGGATTAATGGCTAGTATAAGTAACATGGATTAGTGGCTACATGTTATATGGATTAGGGTAAAAATACTTAATATTCATTTTTGCATTGGAAGTTATAGGGATTCAAAGTTGGGAGTTAAGGGTTATTTGGATAGGAGATTATGGGTTGTGTGTATTTGTGATTATATTATGGGTTATAAGAGTAATTTAATTGAGAGATTATATCAAACATTGGGGAAGATATGAGTTATTTTATTTTGTTGTTAGGGTTTACATGATGAATTGATGATGGAAACAAGTGGGTATGTGAGTCAATTTTGAGTCCAAAAACCCTCCCATATCATTAAGGCATGTGAATAGTCTATCCATGTCAAAGTTCAGTGCATACAGAAATAGTTTGAAAACATTTGAACATTGGCCCCATTCATAGGTCATTGTTTCCCATGTCTAGTCCTAGTAAATTGTCTTTTTGTTGTTCCTTTTAAAATTCGTTCAAAAGTACACACGTTCCTGCAACTATTACTGCAAAGGCATATTTTTATGGTGTTGATTAAACAATGAACGAAAAAGAGGGATTTTTCATCACAACTATGACACACATGCATTGTATATATAATGTAGAACCTGAAAGAAAAATAAAGAAAGGATGATGCAAACTTAAAACTTGCAGTGTCAACCAATTTGTGTACTTCGAAAGAAAAATAGGGTCTATGGTTTACATGATGAATTGATGATGGAAACAAGTGGGTGTGTGTTTCAAATTTGAGTCCAGAAACCCTCCCATATCGCTAAGGCATGTGAATAGTCTATCCATGTCAAATTTCAGTGCATACAGAAATAGTTTGAAAACATTTATGTTGGATTACTGAGAGGGGGGGTGAGTCAGTAATAACGTAATTATAATCCTTTTTCTCCAAATAATCCAAGTGTTATATCAATGTAGAATTATTATCCAATAATGATAAATAAGAAATGAACAATCACACACATACACAGTACACCAATGTTTTACGTGGAAACCCAAATCGAAAGAAAACCACGGAATGCTTTTTCTTATATGTCTTGAAGAATTACATTCATTGGAAGCACCAACTTCCTTTGTTTTCCAGCTGCAACTAGAAGGAGGCTCCAACCCCCTAGTTTCTCAGGCTACAACCTGAGGAAAGCTCCAACTCCCCAATTCTCTGGATACAAACACAAGGAGGCTACAACCCCCTAAGTTCTTCGGCTAAAACCACTTGTCCTTGCCTCATCCAACCGCCCTGAAGTAGAAGTAGAATGATGGAACCACTATCACACTGTCACTATGAGATATACTATTGTAAACCTATACCAATTAACCTGAACCATGCATCAACATATACCTCAAGCTATAATCAACCTGTACCATAAACAAGTGCATCAACCATGCACCAACCTGTACCATAAACAAGTGCATCAACCATGCACCAACCTGTACCAAACAATCTGTAATCAACCTGTACCATAAACAAGTGCAACCAACGATGTTCCAAGTATGTACCAATCATGTTTCAACTACTCATCAACTATGACTCATCAATATGTACCAACATCATCAACTGTACACCTCATGTATGTGCCAACTCATTAACTACTTGTCTCAACCATGTACCCAACTTGTACATCAACCAAAATCCTTCATCAATTTCATCATCCAAATATGATTTATAACTTTGTAATATACCTAGTATATATGATCACATACCTCAAATCCTTCCTTAAATTTAAATAACAAGAGACTAGCATTTACATCAAACGTTTATTTAGTCTCACATGACTAGTTTTGGATTAGTCAACAACCCTGACTTGAAATAATCATAACTTTGTACCTATAATGAATAAATATATGAAACTGATACACAATGTTATTCAGTGTGTTTTATGCAATTACTCTAGGTTTCACTACTTGGAACCTCTCATAAAATTAGTTATACCAAAAATGGCATACCTTGTTGAATTATGGCTTATTCTAGAGATCGACCTTGTACAGAGTGCCCCGCACGGAATATTTGTTGAATCGATCTGAAAATGTTACAAAGAATACTAAAGATTGTAATCTAAACAAAACATTTGTTCTTACTGAATTTTTATTTGTTATGAAGAAGTTATGACATTGTTACCCGAAACACCTATTTTTGACTAGTTTCAGGACTAGCCACAAACCCTATTTTCCATGGAGTGTAACTCCAAAAATACAACGACCCACAAGCGGAATTGTTTACCACTAATACTTGGATATGTTTCATCAATGGAATAGAAATTTCATGGTCTGAATAATTCTATAAAAACGATTATTTTGAAAATGATGAGATGACCTGTAAATAACATACCTTAGAAAACATCATCAAAAGAATTTATCCTTCATTAAATTCCGGTCTTCTTTTCTTCACCTTCACTCAAAAATTTGACTTAGATATCCTTTGGTTACTTCAGAAACCTATAGGTATTAAATATTCTCAAGTGTGATTTAAATGAGAGAGCCTTTCCTCTTATTTATACTCTCCAAGTAGCTTCCTTAAAAACATCTTCTAGGTCACTTTGCCCACTTTCCTTATTTTAGGGTTAACCCACTTATAATTTCTCCATTAAATTTATTATTTAAATAATTGATTTTGTATTCACTTTGAATTATAGTGCACTCGTCACTTCACTTTATTATTTACCTTTAAAAAATCTTAAACCACTTTGACTACTTTGACCTTTTGGGGCTTCTAGATGACATATGAGGGTCCTCCAACTTCGTAAGGCCATAACTCTCAAACTGTGAGGAGTTATGTGACATTCCACATACCACCAGAAATGGAATGGCATGTACTATCCATATAGAATAGTATTAATTGAAAATATATCAGAACTCATACGATTATCCATCAAACAAACTTGGGTCCATTACCCAAACCTGGATTCTCCAACTTCTCATGGTCATAACTCTCTAATCGTGAGGAGTTATGTGGTGTTCCACATAACACCGGAAATGGCATGACAAGAACTATCCATATAGGATAGTTTCATTGACAAATTCACTAGCTTTCATCTCATTATTCCACAAATAATCATGGGTTCTCTAACCATACTTTTAGGATAACTCAATCTGCAAAGCGTCTTCCCATGAGAGCTTTCACCATAAGGGGACCACTTTGGAGTTCATCCATTTCTACTTATTATCAACCATGACAAGAAAATAATGAGTCATATTTACATCAAACAATATTGGGTCCATTACCCAACCTTTGTGCTATGGGGATTTCTTTAAGGGTTGACATCAATGACAACCAACCTTAATCAACAATCTCCCCCTTTGACATTGATGGAAACACTCTGATGCAATACTAAAATCATATCACTCATGCTCCCCCTGGAACCATATCTCTATCCTCTATATCTGATAAATCTTCTCCCCCTGAAACCATGCCTCTATCCTCTGCATCTGATAAATCTCTCCCCATGGAACCATACATTTGTCCTCTGCCTTTGTCCTCTGCATCTGGTAAATCTCTTCCCCATTGTCATCAATGGCAAAGGTTTCTTTCCATCCGAGGTTTCTCCCATTGAATGAATTGTCCTCTTATGTTGCTTCCTCGTGTAAATCTAGTACATATAAGATAAGCATTCAAAAATCATTCATTTTGGAGTAGAAATAACTCCAAGTCTCTGGCAAAGATATTCAAAGGATTCCCATGGAAGTGGTTTTGTGAAGATGTCTTCCACTTGTTCTTTTGTACCCACATACTCAACTCTGATGTTCTTTTCTGTAACCTGTTCTCGTAGAAAGTGATACTTGATTGGAATGTGCTTCGTCTTGGAGTGCATCACCAGGTTCTTCGAGATACTGATGGCACTTGTATTATCATAATAGATTGGAATGGGTTCATCATACTCAACTTGTATATCTGTCATATTTTGTTTCACCAAAGAACCGATGTACAACATGATGTTGTTGCAATATACTATGCCTCGACTGTAGATAAAGATATTGATGATTGTTTCTTGCTTAGCCATGATACTAAACACTCACACAAGTAGAACGCTTCTCCACTAGTGCTTCGTCGATCATCAATACAACCTGCCTAATTTGCATCTGTGTAGGCAATAAGTGATAGATCCTTTCCTTTTGGATACCATAATCCAAACTCTTTTGTTCCTTTGAGATCTCTGAAAATCCTCTTCACTACTAACACATGTGACTCCTTTGGTGTTTCTTGAAATCGTGCCACCTGTCCAATTGCCTGCATTAAATTTGGTCTGGATGTTGTCACATATATTAGGCTGTCAATCATTGACCCGTATTGCCTCTAATCTGTAGACTTTGAATCATCATCTTTGCTCAACTTGCAACTGGTTTGCATGGGAGTGATAATTGGTTTGCAATCTTCCATTCCGAACTTATTTATCATTTCTCTGATATACTTGGTTTGAGAAATAAAGATTCCTTGGTTGGTTTGATGTATTTGAAGTCCCAAAAAGAAGGATCGTTCTCCAAGTAACTACATTTCAAATTCATTTTTCATATCTTTTGCAAATCTCTGGCTTAACCTGTTATCATCACTACCAAAAATAATAGCATCAACATAAAATTCTATTAATAAAATATTACCTTCACTTACCTTGATGTAGAGGTTGTTGTCTGCACTTCCTTTTATGAACCCTTCTTGCTGCAGATACTTATCTAGTCTAGAGTACCATGCTCTAGGAGCCTGTTTTAGACCATACAAGGCCTTCTTTAATTTACATGCATAATATACGTTTTCTGACAACTGAAATCCTTCTGGTTGTTCAATGTAGACTTCTTCTTCAGGTCCCCCATTCAAAAAAGATGATTTTACATCCATTTAATATACTTTAACATTTTTGGAGCATGCATAGGCTAAAAGGAACAAGATTGCTTCCATTATGGCAACTGGGGAAAATGTCTCTTCAAAGTCGATTCCTTCAATATGTGCATATCATTTACATACCAATATAGATTTCTTCCTTGTAACTTGTCCATCTTCATTTAACTTATTCCTGAAAACCCATTTTGTGTTGATCACATTCTTATTCTTTGGTCTTGGAACCAGTTCCCAAGTGTCATTTTTATCTATTTGATCCAATTATTCATTCATGGCCTTATTCCAAAATTCATCCTTGTTAGCTTCTTCAAAATAGTTTGGTTCAATTGTAGATAAGACTGCTAGGTGTGTTTGTTCTGGTGAACGGATTTTTCTTCTAGTCTCAACTCCTGCATCTTTGTTTCCAATAATATGATCTGAAGGATTATTCTTCTGTATTCGTTTGTTAGGTGTCTTTGGAGATACTTGTTGAACTTTCTCTTCTGTTTCTGTCAGATTCTCTTCATCCTCCTCTTCTATTTCATCTTCTACTTCTTCTTCTTCGAAAAGTTGTTCCATTGATTTGTTTTCTTCTTCCTTTGATTCTGGTTTGCATGTTTCATCAATTGTTACGTTGATGCTTTCCACAACTTTCTTCAAACTTAGATTGTAAAACTTGCATGTTTTCCTTGTGCTTGAGTAACCAACAAGTACTCCTTTGTCCACACGAGAGTCAAACTTTCCCATTCTTCCATATTCTCTTTCAATGTAGCATTTGCTTCCAAAAACTCTGAAGTGCTTCACATTTGTTGGTCTTCCTTTCCATAGCTCGTAGGGAGTTTTATCAGTGTTGTTTCTGAGCATTAATCTGTTTTGAATGTGAACTATTGTATGCAGTCCAAAATATATCTGTCAATTTGGAATCCATTAGCATTGTTCGAGCCATTTCCTGTACTGTCTTGTTCTTTCTTTCAACAACTCCATTCTGTTGAGGTTTCCTAGCAATGGAGAATTGTCTTTTTATTCCATGACTGCTACAGTAGTCCATAAAATCCTTTGAAGTGAACTCTCCTCCATTATCAAATCTCAAGAATTTGATTCTTGAATCCATCTCATTTTCAACCATTTCCTTGTAGATCTTGAAGTTTTCAAAAGCTTATGACTTGTTCTTGAGAAATCAAACTCTAGTCATTCTTGTATAATCATCAACTAATAACATAAAGTATCCCTCACCTTTTAAGAAATTTGTTTTAGTTGGTCCAACTACATCAGTATGCATAATTTCCAATGGTCTTGTTGTTGAATATTCCTTTGATTTGAACCTGGTCTTTGTTTGCTTTCCTTCTTGACAATGCTTGCATAAAATGTTGGTTGGTTTCGTGATCTAGGGCATTTCTATGACTGCTTCTCTTTTTTTGACTTTGACAAGGCTATCAAAATGCATGTGACCCATTATTTTGTCCCATAGCGACCTTTCATATTCCTTTCCTAGACAACACTTTTCATTTCCAATTTCACTTAACACATATATGTTGTTTGAAGTTCTTGCGGTTGTACCGACCAATTTCCTTGAACCTTATCTTCTTATCTCACACTTTTGTGAATCGAAAGTAACTTTATGACCTTGGTCACACAATTGACTCACATTTAGAAGATTATGTTTCATATCTTCTACCAGTAGAACATTTTGTGCCTTTTTATTCTTGTTCCCAATTCAGACTGTGCCTTATCCAATGATTTTGGCTGAATTATCATTTCCAAAGGAGACTGATCCATTTCTTTCCTTTCGCAATGTAAGAAATTTGTCTCTATCACCTGTCATGTGTTTTGAACACCCATTGTCAACATACCAACCATGTTTCTTCTACTTAGCTTGTAGAGAGATTGTGCATTCTTCATTTCTATATTGATCTTGTTTTCTTATCCATGTCGTTTTCTGAGGTTCTTGTCTATGATTGTTGTTATTCTATTGAGGTTCTTTAGGAGGGACTGTCATTATGCAATTTTTGGCCACGTGTCCAAAATTGTTACATTTGTAACATTCCACTTCAGTTCTCAAAGATTCAAACCTATTGTAACTTCTTCTTTGTGTTTCACTAGATCTTCTTGAGTAACCCCTTTGTGTATGACTCTCAAAGTTGTTATTGTTCTTGTTGTTAGCTCTGCAATTCACAGCTTTATGTCCAAAATTATTACATGCATAACATAAGACAAAAAATATAGTTTGATACATGGGAGTTGAATATCTTATAAAAGAATGTACTCTTATGAATCATTCTTCTTCTTGAGGCCTATATGTTTGTTGTTTATTCTGAAATCTGAATCTTCTCGGTGGAGGAGTATCCCTATAATCTTCCTTCTATATCTTCCTATCCCCTTTGATTGTTTCTGCATAGCTTTTTGGGTTTGTTTCTTGCTCTGTTGTTTTGGAGCTTGATCCCTTTTCTATTTGATTGTATCCAAGTCAAAACTTTTTAAGATGAGATTTTTTACTGCTGATAATGTCATCCAGAACTTTTGAGCTATTCTGCATATTTTTCTTTTGAGTATCCTTTCTTAGTGTGACAATCTCTGCTTCCAAGTTTCCAATGATCTTGTCCTTTTCTTCTAGTTGTTCTTTGAGTGTTTCTTCAATTCTTTTATCGTCTTCTATTTGAACCTTCAATCTTGTGATCATTTGTTCTAGTTCTCGAGTGTCTTTTTTCTTGTCTAATTTTCCTTGTAGTTTCTTGTTTTTCTTCATTTCTCTTCCGATAACTTCTATGGCACATTAATTCTTCTCGATGGTCAACTTCTACCTCTTCAATTTCATCTTCAACTTCTTCATATCCTTCTTTGGCTTCTTCATATTCTTCTTTAGAGTCTTCTTTGTCAAAATCTTTTACTGCCATGAATAGAACTCTTCATGTCTCACTGTCATTGATTTCATCTTCATCTAATGATGAGATTTCTTCTTTGATGCATATGTTTTTCTTGAAATTATTATTTGTAGTTCTTTTGCCTTTATATGTGTGTTTGCCTTTTTAGTAACCTTCATCATTTATATTTTTTTTATGAGGACATTTGTTAGAAAAATGACCAATAACATCACAATTAAAACAAATTAAAGGAATCTTACCTCTATACCTACCATTGGTTCCCTTGTTCAGTATTTTGATGAAGTTGGCCACTTATTCATCATCTTCTGAGACGTCGTTGTGTTCCTTTTTCTTTTTCTTTGATCTTTTGGAAGATTTGAAGGCTACTTCTTTTACATATGGATTTTCCTATTTAGTTCTCATTTCATATGTTGTGAAGATTCCATCCAGTTCGTCCATGCTTATTGAGTTCAGATCCAATCTTTCTTCTAGTGTTGATATCTTAGGGTGAATCTCATAGGAAGAGATCTTAGTACCTTTTGAACAATTACATATTATTCAATTTCTTCACCCAATCCTATGATTGAATTCATTGTTTCGTCAACTCTTAAGAAGTAGGTTGCAATATTCTCATCTTCCTTCATTTGTAGTTGTTCGAACTAGCCTCTGTAAGTTTGAAGTTTTGTTGCTTTGACTTGTGTATCTCCTTCATAAATATTTTGAAGCTTGTCCCAAATCTCTTTAGCGGATTTATAATGTGCATCTTTGGTGAATACTATTTCACTGAGACCATTCAAAAGTGCTTTTGTAGCTTTGGAATTATTCGGACCAAGTTTCATTGCTTTGTCATTTGTTGGTGGAACTGTTGGTACTGTGTATCCATCTACAATTGATTACCAAATTTCAAACCCCTATGCTTGTATATATGTGTTCATCCTTATGCTCCAAAAAGCATACTTTTGTCCATCAAAGTGTGGTATTCCATTTTTATATGAGTTGGTACTCTCCATGATCTACCTTTCAGTGGTTAAATGGATTTCTAAAGGAACCTGCTCTTATACCAATTGTTGGATTACTGAGAGGGGGGTGAATCACTAATAGCGTAATTATAATCCTTTTTCTCCAAATAATCCAAGTGTTATATAAATGTAGAATCATTATCCAATAATGAACAATCACATGCATACACAGTACACCGGTGTTTTACGTGGAAACCCAAATCGAGAGAAAACCACAGAATGTTTTTTCTTATATGTCTTGAAGAATTACATTCATTGGAAGCACCAACTTCCTTTGTTTTCCAGCTACAACTGGAAGGAGGCTCCAACCCCCTAGTTTCTCAGGCTACAACCTGAGGGAAGATCCAACTCCCCAATTCTCTGGCTACAACCAAAAGGAGGCTACAACCCCCTAAGTTCTCCAGCTACAACTGGAAGGTGTCTACAACCACCTATCCTTGCCCCGTCCAACTACCCTGAAGTAGAAGTAGAATGATGGAACCACTGTCACACTATCACTGTGAGATATATCGTTGTAAACTTGTACCAATAAACCTGAACCATGCATCAACCATGCATCAACATGTACCTCAATCTGTAATCAACCTGTACCATAAACAAGTGCATCAACCATGCACCAACATGTACCATAAACAAGTGCATCAACCATACACCAACCTATACCAAACAATCTGTATTCAACCTGTACCATAAACAAGTGCAACCAACCATGTTCCAAGTATGTACCAATCATGTGTCAACTACTCATCAATATGTACCAACATCATCAACTGTACACCTCATGTATGTGCCAACTCATCAACTACTTGTCTCAACCATGTACCCAACTTGTACCTCAACCAAAATCCCTCATCAATTTCATCATACAAATATTATTTATAACTTTATAATAGACCTAGTGTATATGATCACATACCTACAAACCTTCCTTAACTTTAAACAACAAGAGACTAGAATTTACATCAAACTTTTCTTTAGTCTCACATGACTAGTTTTGGATTAGTCAACAACCCTGACTTGAAATAATAATAAATTTGTACCAGTAATGAATAAATATATGAAACTAATACACAATGTTCTTCAGTGTGTTTTATGCAATTTCTCTAGGTCTCACTACTTGGAACCTCTCAGAAAATTATTTATAGCAAAAATGGCATACCTTGTTAAATTATGGATTATTCTAGAGAGTGACCTTATAGAGCGTGCCCCACATAGAATGTTTGTTGAATCAATATAAAACTATTACACCACATACTAAATATTGTACTCTAACCAACACATTTTGTCTTACTAAATTTATATCTTTTATGAAAATTTTATGATGTTTTTACCCGAGACACCTATTTTTGACTAGTTTCAGGACTAGCCACAAACCCTATTTTCCACAGAGTGTAAATCCAAAAATACAACAAAACACAAGATTAATTTTTTATCACAGATACTTGGATATGTTTCCTCAATGGCATAGCAATTTCACGGTCTGAATCATTCTAGAAAAAAAATTATTACGAAAAAGGTGATATGACTTGTAAATAACATACCTTAGAAAGCATCATCAAAAGAATTTATCCTTCCTTGAATTCTGGCCTTCTTTTCTTCACCTTCCCTCAAAAATTTGGCTTAGATATCCTTTGGTTACCTAAGAAACCTATAGGTATTCAATATGCTCAAGTGTGATTTAAATGAGAGAGCCTTGCCTCTTATTTATACTCTCCAAGTAGCTTCCTTAAAAACATCTTCTAGGTCACTTTGCCCACTTTCCTTATTTTAGGGTTAACCCACTTCTAATTTCTCCATTAAATTTATTATTTAAATAA
>JASDQU010100478.1:5273-80759 GCA_032191745.1 Picea mariana | reverse complement strand
GTAGAATAATTTCTTCTCACCACACTTATGTCCCTTACTGTACTTGTTGTCACAATTAAAGCATAAACCTTTTGCTTTTCTTTCCTCCAATTGTTGAGGTGTCAACCTTGTAGGTTGAGGTGTTTTAGAAGAAGGAGCATTGTTCTCCTTATAGATGTTAGGATTGGTCCTTCTAATAGCCATAGTCATATTTTTACTTTCAACATTTCTTGCCACCTTAAATGCATTCTCCAATGATTTGGGTTCCCAAAGGCGAACCTCATGTTGAATGTTATCCTTTAAAGTTCCTATGAATACATCAATCAAGTGCTCATCTAGAATATCGGTTAGCTTTATATTCAATCTTTGGAAGTTCTCAATGTGCTCGGTAACTGAACCCTTTTGCTTGAGATTTATCAATTGGCTAAAGAAGGTATTTCTCCTTGTATCCTCATAGTGTGCTATCATTTCTTCCGTGAAAATTGTCAAAGTGACGAGTGATTTGTGAGAACAAAGACATCGATACCATACAAATTGATTAGGTTCTAAATATAAAGAAACAATTCGTACCTTTTGTGTATGTGGCACATTATGGAGATCAAAGAATTGCTTCATCTGAAGTATCCATGTGATTGGGTCCTTGCCATCAAACTTCCTCATATCAATCTTAGGAACCTAGTTGGTCTTCAAACCAAAGTTGGAGTTTCTCCATTCTTGATTCACCTTCCTTGTGTCCTCATTATGAATTTCACGGGATGCATTTTCACTTTTAGGTGTCTTTTCTATTACGAAATTTTTCAATACTTCCATGATCTCCCCTTTTAAACCCTCCATCATCTCTTGTAGTTCATATTTTGTAACTATCTTCTTTTGTAAATCATTTATGTCCCTACGCATTTCTTCACCTTCATCAAGATTCCAAGTAGGATTTTCTGGAGGCTTAGTTGGTGTAGAAGTTCCTTTTTTGGGTGGCATGTTGGCCAAGTATCACTTTTGAACCTTGATTTTGAGGTGGTTGTGCTAGACAATATTTCTTCTATTGTATCTCCCAATCTTTGGCCCTTCTGGGTATGAAACTTTCCTTTATGTAGTTCTCTTATATTTCTTCTCTGCAATTCCATAGGTCTGATCAAAATTGGATGTGCCAAGTGAAATTTACGGTAACTTCCCCACGACTTGTCGATTTTTGGCCTTTCCAGGAGGTCTCACTTGTATAGCGTGCCCTGCACAAAATAATTGATATAAAATTTTGAAACTCACATCCAAAATACTAAAAACTGTCCACGATCCAATGCAACCAGTCCCACTCAATTTGGATACTCTAGGAAGAAGTTATGATTGTTTTACCTAGAACACCTTCTTTAGACTAGTCAATAGGACTAGTCAGATACCCTATCGTACACAGGGTGTATCTACAAATTTAAGATGACCCAGAAGTTGAACATTTTACCACAGATAACTTATGAATTTTTTTAAATATCCTCTAGAGATCAGGTTCTGAAATGTTACAGAAAATATTTTATAGTGAAAATTCTGCAATGACTCAGTTCAGGATGATTCCAGAACCCTATCTTGTACAGGCTGTATCTCCGAAAGTATAAGGCCTCAGGAGCTGAATTTTGAACCCAACATACCTTGATCCGTCTACTAAATATCCTCCAATCCATTCCTTCTGAAACATTGTAGAAAAAAAGTTATAGCTAAAATTCCAAGGTGTCTCAAATGTTGCAGCTAAACCCCAAGACCTTGAGCTCTGATACCATATGTTAAGAACCAAATATCAATATAGCATAGAAAAACATATGAAAAAGTAATCAACGCCTTGAAAAAGAGATAATTTCAGACAATAATCCTCTTCAAGGGGGCAACCTCCTTTTACCACACTTAAATGTTCAAGTATAAGATGATTCAAAATGAAAATGTCTCCTTGGTATATATAGAAGACTAGGAGGTATAATTACAACTAATGGCCTAAAGCCGACATAAATAAAATAACATTACTAATATAATATGCCCAAATTAAGGGGTAATGAGCCAATATTAGGGCTTAACAGTGTTGTGCATGGTGGGCACACAATTTGGTACATGATGTACTTGGTTGTTTTTCTATTCAAGATCCTCTATTCCATTGTTGACATATATTTTTCTTCATGATTTTTGGTATGGCATGAGTTTGATACATGGATGGGTCAAAGGATCGTCATAGAAAGAGAAGTTGTTATATGATCCATTTGAGCAGTAGCATTTGAAGCAGAAGCATATTGCATATCTTCAACATTACATCAAAGTAATATCTCTTGTTCAAAAGGGGAGAGATTATTCAGAGGAAGATCAAAGGCATTCAGACATGGGGAGCATCCCCAAGGAGAGTTCAAGCAGGGGGAGAAGCCCCAAGGGGAGAATGAACATTTTCCATTGATGTCAAAGGGGGAGAGATAGTAACATTGATGTGATTGATGTTTATTTATGGGGATAGATATTCACATTGATATGATTGATGACTATTGATTTAGAGAATTCCTTGTCTACATGTTGACATCAATGATTGGTGCTGACATAAATGTTGGTATTGCCATCATTGCCAAAGGGGGATATTGTTGGATCATGTTGTCATTGATGCAAAAAAATTATTGATTGATTTGAAGTGATTGATTGATTTCATTGATTGATGTCAAGTAATTGATTGATGCCAAAGGATTGATTGATTGATGATTTATGTCAAATATAATATGTATTGTCATTGATGAGAATGGATAGATGTCAAGTGAATTCATAGTCATATGATGTCATTGATATGATGCATAGATGAAGATGGATTGATGTGTTTCATTGTTATATGATACATTGTTGGATGTAAAGATGAATCATTATTGTCTTATCATGGTTGATAAGGTGTATAAATGGATGAACTCCAAAGTGGTCCCCTTATGGTGAAATCCCTCACGGGAAGACACTTTACGATTGATTTATCCTTGAAGTATGGTTGGATAACCCATTCTTATATGTGGAATAATGATATGAATATTAGTGAAGTTGTTGGTGAAAATATCCTAGATGGATAGTGCTTGTCATGCCATTTCTAGTGGTATGTGGAACGTCACATAACTCCTCATGGTTTGAGAGTTATGGCCTTACGAAGTTGGAGGACCCTCATATATAGGCTTGAAGCCCCAAAAGGTCAAAGAAGTCAAAGAGCTTGCAAAGAAGAAATTATTATTTAAATGGTAAAGAAAAGTGACAAAGTCAAGGAGGAATATTTAAATGGTGAAATTTCTAATTATAGAAAGTTGTTAACCCTAAAATAAAGAAAATAGGTTAAGTGACCTAGAAATGGGTTAAGTGACCTATAAATAGGTTAAGTGACCTAGAAATGGGTTAAGTGACCTAGCAGTGGGTTAAGTGACCTAGAAGATGATTCTAAGGAAGCTATTTGGAGAAGTATAAATAAGAGGCAAGGGTCTCTTGTGAAAAGCACATTTTGTGAGCATCTCTTGTGCATCTCTTGAGCATGTATTGAAGATCTATTCTGAGAGAGAGTGTATGGAGGGTCTCATGGACGCATCAAAGTTTTGACAAGTCTGCGATCATGATGGAAAAAGTATCGAAAGTTCAGAAACCCTAGTTTCTAAGGTATACGCAGGTTGTAGTGGTTCAGGGCACGTACATACACGGGTTGTATGAAGACAGGGTGCGTACAGTGGATGAAGTCATGGAGATTGGTGGTTGAGATGATGACAGGATCTTGAAGACTGAAGCAGGTTCCAGATATACATTCTATGGGCTCAGATCTTCCATAGAAACTTTGGTATGGTTATATTTTTATCTTGATGGATACTCTTGTTGGTTGTGTGGTGAATGCTTAAGGCATTCTTGGTATGGTTGTTGTGATGTGGTTTGTGTTGGTTGATGGAGTGAGAAGCACTCTTATGTTTTAGTGCTGATATGATTGGTATAGTTTGTTAATTCCTTATACATGATTGAGTAGCATTCATATTGTATGGTTGAGGAGCATGAGTAAGTTGTTGGAGAGCTTGGATGTGTTGTGACTGGCTATGGGTCAGATTGGACAGTGAGAGACAGAAGAGAATGTGATTGAAGGTTGCAGAGGATCTAAGTGTGTGATGAAAATAAAACCCTAATTGCTCAGATGTGATACGCAGGCTGTAGTACAGACTGGCCGTGTACATATGTGGGTTGTAGTGATCGAGGGCGCATACATATGCGGGTTTCACTATTGATAGTTCGTGTACCTATTGATAGATTGATATATGTTGAGGATTTTTGCCTCATCTTAGTTGTTGGTGAGGGTGTAAGTTAAGTATTGCATTATAGATTTGGTGCTCTTGTAGAGTTGTACTCTATTCAGTTGTTGCTGATAAACCCAAGGATTGTAGTCTGTAATAAAAATAAAATGGTACATACATCTTGTGTTTTGTGTGTTCCTTGTGGTGATGATTTGTTGATGATGTATTGTTGATATATGTTCAAATTTAACTAAATGTAAATGTTAGCAAGAAGTAAAGAGTAAATGGTGGTTTCTAATTAATGAGTTTTGTGTAAGAGGGAAGTTTTAGAAAAAACGCCCTACACTATTCACCCCCCCCCTCTCAGTGTAGTTGCTGTGTCCAACAAAAACAATTCCACAAACCTTTAAGAGTAATTGACAAAGACCATAAAATGTATGACTTTAGTGGCATTGGTACATATCAAATCCCTAAAAATATTTTAATGTTGGTTGGATCGATAGATATACCTTCTCTTGATACATTATGTTCGAGATAATGCAAATTATTCTTGTTCAAAGAACATTTGCATAACTTTGAATTTAGTTTTTCTCTTGTAAACAATTTAATACCAACCTTAAATGTTGTGTATTCTCCTCTTGTAAACAATTTAATACCAACTTTAAAGATTGTGTATTCTCCTCTTCATTGTTGGAGGATATCGAGATCATTAAAAATATTAATATCAATATATTCAAACATTTCATGCACACATAATTAATCAATTGCATTAAAGTTACATGATCATTTGATAATACTAAGGGCTTCAATATGAACTAATAATGCCCATCTTTAGTTATGAACATAGTTTTGTGTACATCTCCCTCCATAGTTCTTACTCGTTGATATTTAAATCTTATATCAATTATGGAAAATGTAGTCGCTCCTTTGAGTTGGTAAAAACTCTTAATAGTCGCTCCTTTGGTAGAAAAATCTTAATAATCACCTTGTTTAGTGGTCAAAATTTAATGCATGTTCTTAATATGTCATATTTGAAAAATGATATTAGGGCTCCCTAGGGTGATATGATGTTGGGTACTATCAAACCTTTATCTAAAAATTCATAAATGCACTTATAACTCTATCAATTCAAGCATAATCATTTTATAAGGACCCTTGGACACTGGCTGAACCTTAGGAATCAACTTAATGATGAAATCAAACTCTTTAGTCAGTAAAAATCTACATAACTCTTCTAAAAATACATCCTAAAATTATGTTAGTTTAGGAGTGTTGTAAGGCCCTTGCATTTGATCTTAAAATGGGCACCTCCACCTATCCATTGAGAGGGTCATTGGTAGGCTTCAGTTGGTTGCAACGACAGGTTGCAAGGTTGGACAAACATGCCTTGGGTAATCCTTCACATTGGCAAGGAATGCATAAGTGTTGGATAGCTTGAAAAAGCAATTTGGCTAAGTATGGTAGCAAGGTGAGTGTTTTCATTTAGGGTTTCTTATATAGGCTACACAATGACTTGGACATCGGACATTCCTTCGTTAATGTGTTAATGGGTAGCAATGACTTGACTTGTGAGCACAACACCTTATTCTATGGGTAGGAGTGCCTAGGAAATTGGGTGCACATCGCAAGTTGGATGGATAGATGCTCGGCATTATGTGCAACACGAGGAAGGGAAAGGAGTGCCTTGGATATTGTTCAAGAAAGATAGTTGGACCATCGAATTCATGATATGGTTGGGATGTTTTGGGAAAGAGTGCACGATTCATTGGACATGTGTACTCAAGGGATAAAATACTTGGTAGATGAATGGGTAAATTATAGGTTGGGTGCACTTTGGCAATGGAGTAGATTGCAAGGATTCTTAGAAGAAGGAAATGGAAAGGCGCCATCCACTATATAAAGAGGAAAACTCCACTGTGCAAAGGATTCAAGAAGATTCATTAAGGAGCCATTCATACAAGGGTGGACAAGGAGTTCTACAATTGTGCTAAGACTAGGGTTGGCATAGTGCACTACCTGGATGCTAGCTAAGTGAAATGTGGAAGAGTTATGAGCTTCAAGAGGAAAACCTATGGATGCTTCAAGAGTTTTATTGTACAAGTATTTTGGGTAGTAGGTAGTATTTCCTTGTATTGTTGTACATCTATTATAAAGTCACAAGAAGTTGACCAAAATCCCTAATTGTATCTCTATAACATTCTTCATAAAATAAAGTTAAGGTATCCACATTGGGTGTCACCCATAAATTTTTGTTTTGGTCTCTTTGTACCTATTGGATGTTATTGTTCCTTGCATTTCTATGGATGGCTAAGTGTTGATGAATATTAGTTAAGTGGTAAAGTATAATTGGGATGCATTATGGCCACAATTGATTGCATGTCTATTGTTAGAAGAAGTCGGTCATGTTGAACTTGGTTGCATGTATAAAAAATTGTAGCTTAAGGAAAAGGTATGGGTAGACCTTAAATAAAGAGGCATAACTTGGTTGTAGTAGGTGCAAGTTGGCCATGTTGAAATATTGTAACTTCGAAGAATATTCTAATTATATTTGAGTTATTATCTTATAGATCAAATCCCCTTTTGTGGATTGATCATGTCGGGTCTTGTATAAGACCAAATGCCCTTTTGTGGATTGGTCAAACCATATTTATATGGTGGTATTTGTAAATTCATCCCCTGGGGTTTATAAAGTGGTTTTAACCACTCTTGGAAGAAGTTGGTCCTACTACGTGAAGAGACATAACCCTAAAACCTCCTCACTATTATTTATAAGTGAGGATGGCACCTCATTTGTTCACACACTCACTCACACTTCTAGTGCACATCTTTTGAAGGAAATTGCAGTTGCAAGAAGGAGAAGAGAGGTCCATGCTCAGTCCTAGCTTATTATTGGTGGTTTGGTCTTAGTCTTGTCATTGTATTGGAAATCTATTATTGAGAAAGGTTTTGTTGGGTTTTCTCCCCCATGAGGGTTTCCCGATATAAAATGTTGTGTACCTTGTCATTTTGTTTCTTTCAGTGATCATCCTTATGTTGTTGGTTTGGAAATGCATTGAATGCTCTAGTAAATTGAAAATAACCTAATAACAACATTAAATTTAACATGGATTCAAAGTTTGACTTATTAGAGTACCTTTCACTGGGTATCTAAAAACGTCATTGTTGTCGTACAAGGAAATTATGGATTTTTTTACAGAAGAGGAATTTCTAACCAAAACCTATCTAGGAAAGTGG
Source organism: Picea mariana (assembly GCA_032191745.1). Classification (NCBI taxonomy): domain Eukaryota; kingdom Viridiplantae; phylum Streptophyta; class Pinopsida; order Pinales; family Pinaceae; genus Picea; species Picea mariana. The sequence goes on along the minus strand of JASDQU010100478.1, from coordinate 73,302 downwards.
GCCCTACCCTAGTGCATCTTCTGGAATCTTGAGTGAACCTTTTCAGTGGCCAGATTCTCCGTAAATTCAAACCCTAGTTTTGATTGGTACAAGAAAACCAGAAAACCAGGAAACTAGAACCAGTACCAGAAGTACCATGTCATATTTGCGCAGGTCAAGTTTCAAGGGGTAAAACTTGGAATTTTTGGAAACAGTCATCTCCAGCCAACTCACTTCAATCCAGCGCATCTCCTGGTAAGTTCAGATTCTTTTTTTGAGCACTTTCATTTTTTGGTCATTTTCCTAGCTCCAGGTCAAGATGTCTACAAGAACGAAGCTTACTGAAAACTTAGAAGGTGTGGAAAATTTTTGTTCCTAGAAGTACATAATTATACTCATTCTTGAAGAGAGTGACCTTGCAAAATTCATAAAATAAAATGTACCGGTGCCCGCAGAAGATGCATCCAAAGCGAAGTACAAAAAGGATATGATTAGGTCCAAAAGGATGATTGCAGATTCCATTAAATACCACTTGATCCCTCAAGTGTCTTGTAAGAATACTCCAAAAGATATGTTTGATGCCCTAACCATAATTTATGAAGGAAATAACATCAACCAGAAGATGTACTTGAGAACCCAACTCAAGAATACATAGATACAGATAGGAGAAACAGTTCAAGACTATTTATCTAAGGTTACTCATTTCAAATAATTGTTAGAATCAATTGGATACAACTTGTATGAATATGAACTCATCATGAAAACTCTTAATGGTCTCACAAGACCTTGGGATGCCTTTATCCAAACCATTTGTGCAAGAAAAGAGAAACTCCAATTTAACAGTCTATGGGAAGAATGTGTTCAAGAAGAAGCAAGAGTAGCCAATCGAGAAGTCTTACTATTAAGGGATGAATATCAAGCCCTATCTACTCATGATAAAGGAGGAAAGAAAACGTCTCATTTCCAAAAGGAGACCCATCTTCATAAAGAATCTCACTCCCCAAAGAGATTCACCCACTTCCATAAAGAATCTCACCCTCCAAGGAGGTTCCAAAAATATCATAAGGGTCAAAGAAAAGAAAAATTTTATCCTCCTATCAATGTTATCATTGTGATAAGATGGGACACATTGCTAAGAATTGTCCTGCCATAAGGGAAGAATACAAGAAGAGAAATAACAAAAGATATAATGCCCATGCAGTTGAAGATGATGAGCCACTCAAGAAGGTGACTAAAGAATAAATTGAAGATTATGTTTTGTTTTCCTCCCTTTCAGGATATGTGACACTTGGAGAGGATACTTGGCTCATATATGATGGTTCCTCTAAGCACATGATAGGTCAGAAAGACATTCTCTCTAGTCTTACATAAAATAACTTCCCCCAGAAAGTTTCACTTGGATATGATTATCAGTACCCTATCAAAGTAATGGGAGAATCCACCTACAAACTAGATTCAGGGACTCCGATGAGAATGAAGGATGTAATTTATGTACCAAGTTTGAAAAAGAACTTACTTTCTAAGGGTTGCATTCATAGATGGTGAATTTCTTATGTGGCCTAAAGGAAAAACCATAGAAGATGAAATTGTTATTGGAACAGAAGAAGGTGGTTTGTACAAGTTAAAAGGTCACACAGATGCAGCCTTGACTCACTCCACTGAGATTACTTGTGAACTTTGGCATAGAAGACTAGCTCACATCAACTACAAAGCCTTACAATATGTAAGCAAGGTAGTTACAGGTTTACCAGAATTTAAGGTTGATCATGAAGGTGTATGCAAGGGATGTGCACAAGGAAATAACATAAAGAATACTTTACCAAAGAGTGACAGTAAAGTAGAAGGAATTTTTGAGCTCATCTACTCAGATGTATGTGTTCCAATGCCACAAACCTCTCTAAGAGGGTATGTATACTATGTATCATTTATTGATGATTACTCTCGTAAAACCTGGGTTTATTTCTTGAATTCAAAAGATGAAGTACTCATAAAGTTCAAGGAATTCGAAGCCTTGGTAGAAAACCTCTCTGAAATAAAAATAAATATACTCAGGTCAGACAATGGAGGAGCGTACACTTCAAATGAATTTGGAATATTTTGTAGAGATGACGAGATTAAGAGGGAGCTCACGACTCCCTATAATCCTCAACAAAATGGTGTAGCAGAAAGAAATAATAGAACAATTATGGAAGCAACGAAGACTATGATTCACGATCGAGATCTTCCAATGCACTTATGGGATGAAGAACCAATAACAATAGTTTATGTCCAAAACAGATTATCCCATAGTGCACTTGGATTCAAAACCCCTGAAGAAATGTTCACCAGAAAGAAGCCAAAAGTAAGCCATCTAAAAATATTTGGTTGTCCAATGTTTGTACACATTCTGAAAGAAAGGAGAACTAAGTTGGATCCTTCAGGAAAGAAGGGAATATTTTTTGGTTATTGTGAAGTCTTTAAGGCCTTCATAATTTACATACCAGGTTACCATCATATGGAGATCAGTAGAGATGTAACCTTTGATGAAGATGCAGCACTCAAAAGATCAAGGAAATTCCATCTTGAAGAAGTAAATTAAGAAGAACCTGTAGCTCCCAGAGTTGCAGAACCAGTGAAGAAAGTTATAGTTACTCCTGATGATGAGATTCCAGAAGACCGTGATATGATAGAATCTCAAGAACCTCCTTGGATGACGATCTCTCACAAGAGAAAGTCATCTTTGGTGAGGGAAATTATTCAAGATGGAGAGAAGTATGGTGCCCCGGAAGTAACCATGAGACAAAGGAAGAAACCTAAGCCATTCTCCAGTTATATGGCCTTGATGTGTGATCTCATAGAAAAGGAACCTACTTGCTTTGAAGAATCCATTCAGAAGAAAGAATGGGTGGATGCCATGACCGAAGAATACCAGTCCATTATAAAGAATGATGTATAGGAAGTAGTTCCCAAACCAAAGAACAAAGATGTTGTATCTTCCAAGTGGATATACAAGATAAAACATGCAACAGACGGAAGTATTGAAAAACATAAAGAAAGATTTGTGGCTCGTGGTTTTTCTCAAAAGGAAGGTATTGATTATGAAGAGACATTTGCTCCTATATCCAGATACACTTCTATCAGAACCATCATAGCTCTTGTAGCCAAAATGAAGTGGAAGTTACACGAGATAGATGTGAAAACAACCTTCTTAAATGGTTCTATTGAAGAATAAGTGTATATAGAACAACCACAAGGGTTTGAAGTTGAATATATAAAGACTCATGTCTGCAGGTTGAAGAAATCTATGTACGGGTTGAAGCAAGCTCCGAGAGCTTGGTATGGCAGAATTGATAGTTTCCTGACAAGCTTGGGTTTTACCAAGAGTAAAGTTGAATCTAACCTTTTGATCTAGAATTGTATCCAGGAGCTTGATGGGGCTCAGAAATGCCTAAAAATCAAAGTCATAATGGCTTCAAAATGGACGTGTGTGTAGGCCTCTTCGATACAAACCCAACACAACTTGAACAGGCTCAATCAAATGTCTTATGCTCCAGATATGGCGATCTATTCATTTTTCTAAACAGAAAAAAAAGTCAACAATCAACAGAAAAAAGTCAACATTGACGTCAGCATGACATCACGTTGACATCATCATGTTGATGTGGCAGCATCTGGAGGTGACATGTGGCAGCTAACCATACAGTGACATGGATAGGTTGTTTATTGGGCAGTACAGGTGGACCAATCAGGGAGTGACATGTGTCACCACTGTAAGGGTGATACGTGGCACATTAGTACAGCCTATGTGGTAGGTACAGTGGAAAATTTGTACAGTCCATACGACACATGCCATTGATGTGTCAGGTACAATGGCTAACACCTCGACACATAGGTGGACCAATGGCACTTGGACACATGGCATTGATTTGGGCGAGTGGTGAGGTGCCACGTGGCCCAGACATGGGCTGCCACATGGCACCCATACATTGGTTAAATGTTTTTATTGTAAAAATTTGGAATCTATCGAATTTGAAACCCCCGACCTATTGTTCTGGGAAAATGACTTGGCAAGGTCGGGCTAGCCAGCCCGCCCGCACATGTTTCTTATTAACCAAATCTTTGAACTTATATTTAAGTTTGGATTGTTGTAATGTGGGGTGGAGAAAGGGTTGGGGCCTGGCCCCATCTCTCAGCGTAAACTCATACCACATGACCATACTATGTGACCCTCCCAACTGTTGATTCACGCATGGAGTGTGGCTATATCCCTTGGTTCGTTACCTTGCATGCCTCCATCACATGTGACCAGTTCCGTTGGTTTGTTAGCACGGGAGTACATAAGGTTAATCCCGGTCGATCGGGCTAGCCTGTCAACCAAGGGTGTAACCAAAGGCTGGATCATCGGGGGCTAAACTACCAATTAACACGTGGGAGCAAGAGGTGTTGGCACATGGCCACACACGTAACCAAGAGCCAAACAGTTGGGGGGCAGCGTGCTCAACATTAGCACCTAGCCACATGGTGAGTGCCAATACGACTAGAGGCCAACTAATAAGGGGTTGCATCCTAATATTTCTCAGAAGTGGGTTTTATTACTTATAATAGATATTTTATTGTTTTATTCAACATAATTGAGAGATTTTGGTCATTTTTGGGGGATATTGGGCCCTTTTTTGAGGCCAGATCTTGGGGGGAAGTTGGGAGATGGTTACCAACTTCAGATCTATATAAACCAGGGCTTCTTGAAGCCATGGAGGACATTCAGAGCAGGTTTATGCTGAATATTTTCCAAGACAAAGCCATTTTTATGCAAGGAAGTTGTTGAGGAGCACACCTTTGCGGGCCATTTCTAGGAGCTTCGTTCATCTGATTTCAATGTCATCTATTTTTTTGGGTTCCAAAGACCTAGTAGAACAAGACCAGATCAGTTTGTAACCTTTTTGGCAATGTTTTTATGTACTTATAAAGCTTTGAACATAAATAAGAAAGCTTCACCCACTGAGACAAAGGCCCGGAGACGTAGACAAGATTGTCGAACTACGTTATCACATTGGTGTTTATGGTTTGTTGTTCTTCTTGATTTATTTCAGATCTATATATGTATATATGGTTGTCATGTTTCATTCATATTTCTTCCACTTTCATTAATTTCCTAAATGGTAAATTAACACATGCTTAATAACTCAACCATTGTCATTTAAAAGATATTTTCGGATCAAGTGGTATCAGAGCTAGTTGACGTTTGGATTTGAGCTTGCATGTTAACCAGGGAAAATCCACATCATGGTGAAGGTGAGCTTGTTGAAGAGAATCTATTGATTGGATTGAGAAAGATAAATTCTCAAAGCGAGAAGATGGCATCGGAAGAGGGGCTTTTTCAGGATGAGAAAGAGTTTCGAAAAAATTTCTTCGCCATGTCGGAGATGATGAATGTTTTGTATGAGGATTAATTGGAACAGAAGAGACCAAATCTGGGTGAATGTTTAAAGGGAAAAGGTGAAGAAGGAGAGGATCCTCCTCAAATTCCTCCTTCACCTCCATCATCACCTCCTTCTTCTCCTTCTTCTTCAAGTTCAAGTTCTAAAAGCACCGCAAAGAAACATTCCCATAAACATAAGAATGAAATGCATTTACTAAAACTTGATGTTAAATTTGAATTACCCATGTATGGTGGTGAATTTAAAGCATAGAGACCTGACAATTGAGTCAGACAAATGGAGGTTTATTGCAGTGTGCAATAGATCAAGGATGTGGAAACTCAAATCAAGTTGGAATCACTTAGACTTCCAGGCACAGCACTCATCTGGTGGCAAAGCAAGTTGCAAAATGGCACGCAACAAGTGGGTAATGTATTTCCATCATGGAAAGTTTTTGTTTCTGCACTTAGAAATCAATTCTATCCTTTGGGTTATAAAGAGAAATCTTTAATTTAATGGAAAGCTCTTAAACTAAGAAAAGGACAAATAGTGCAAGAATACACAGATGGCTTTCGTAAAATGGCATTGATGTTAGATACTCCTTTACATACCCAAGAAACTCTTATGAAGTATATAGGAGGTTTACCTACACATATTCAAAATATTGTATTCATGTTTGGACCTACTAATCTTGATGAGGTTTATGTTCAAGCTACATACATTGAAGCAGGGAAAATAGGGGTTGGTGTAACAAGGGAATAGTCTTCAAGGAAAGAGCACAAAAGGAAGTGACATGGAAAAAAGGAAAATTCAGTGGAAAGAAAGGAAGAGAAGCCCTCTTGCAATCATTGCAAGAAAGAGGGGCACGATGAGGACCATTGTTGGCAATTGCATCCTAAGAAGAGACCGAAGGGGTTCAAGGAAAAGAAGGGGAGGAAAAAAGTTGCAGCAGCAACATGACCCATAAACTTGGGATCAAATTCAGGTGATGAATCTAAGGTCTCATTGGTTGGTATGACAAGTAAAATTGGTGAAAGATTTGATTGTAGAAGTAAATTGCTTCACATAAGGGTCATCATGAGGCACACTAAGGTTGAAACATTGATATATAGTGGATCTCAATCTAAATTAATTTCATAGGAATTGGTTAAATAGTTGGGATTAAACACTCAGATGCATTATAAGCCTTACACACTTAAATGGATAAGCAACAATCATCAATTGCACATAACAAAGAAGTGCACATTAAAATTTGCAATTTCATCTAAGTTTGTTGATGAGGTAACATGTGATGTGGTGCCACTAAGTGAATGTGGAATGGTCTTAGGCAATCCATACTTGTATGATCGTAAAGAAATATTCTACAGGGAAAAGAATAAATATCACTTAATCAAAGCAGGTCAAGAATATGTGGTTCATGCTCATCATTTAAAGGCAAATAAATCTCTTCAAAATATGGAACAATTATGAAAGGCGGATCAAGCAAGCAACACACCTATAATTGTTTCAAATCAATTAATCGATCTTAAGAAAGAACATGAGATGATTGTATAATGGAAAATCAATCACACCTTGCTTCAAGATAAGCTAATGTCGTGCAAATATTACAAACATATCAGCTCATTTGTAGTCATATTTTTTATGCTATCATTAGTAATGTTGTCTACATGGATGATAGTGGCTTCAGTAAGATGTGACAGGGTACAAATGGCTAACAATATGCTGTCATTTATCATAATTGTTTTACAGTTGATCTTGAGGAGATAGGTGCACAGGACAGAGTTCAAAGACAGAGAACAAGTCGGGTTCCCTATCCCGAGCTTGATGACTAGTCAGTAACCTTTTGGGGACCAAAAGGTATTTAGTGGGGAGTTTTGATCTAGAATTGGATCCAAGAGCTTGATGGGGCTCAGAAAGACCTAAAAATCAAATTTTCCAGAATGGCTACAAAACGGATGTGTGAGTAGACATCGTCGATAAGAACCCAACGCAACTTGAACGGGATCAAATGGACGTCTTATTCTCCATATATGGCTATCTGTTCATTTTTCTAAACATGCAAAAAAGTCAACAGGAAAAAATTCAATGTTGACGTCATGTTGACGTGGCAGTGTCTGGAGGTGACATACGGTATCTGACCATATAGTGACATGGATCGGTTGTTGATTGGGCAGGTACGGGTGGACCAATCAGGGAGTGACACGTGTCACCACTACAAGGGTGACATGTGGCACGTTTGTATGACCTACGTGGCAGGTACAGTGGAAGATCCATATAGTCCATACGATAGGTGACGCTAATGTGGAAGGTACAGTGGTTGACACCTCGGCAGACAGGTGGACCAATGGCACTTGGACACGTGGCATCGGTTTGGGCGAGTGGTGAGGTGTCATGTGGCCCAGACATGGGCTACCACGTGGCACCCATACATTGGTTTAATGTTTTTATTGTAAAAAGTTGGACTCTACCGAATTTGAACCCCCGACCTATTGTTCTGGGCAAACGACTTGGCAAGGTCGGGCTAGCCAGCCCGCCCGCACATGTTTCTTATTAACCAAAGCTTTGAACTTGTATTTAAGTTTGGATTGTTGTAATGTGGGGAAGAGAAAGGGATGGGGCCTAGCCCCAGCCCTCGGTGTAAACTCATACCAGGAAACCATACGATGTGACCCTGCCAACTGTTCATTCGTGTGTGCAGTGTGGATATAGCCCTTGGTTCGTTACCCTGCATACCTCCATCACATGTGACCAGTTCCATTAGTTTGGTAGCGCGAGAGTACATAGGGTTAGCCCTAGTCGGTCGAGCTAGCCCGTCGACCAAGGGCATAACCAAAGGCTAGATCATCAGGGGATAAACTACCAGTTAGTGTGTGGGAGCCAGAGGTGTGGGCACATGGCCACACACGTAACCAAGAGCCAAACAGTCGGGGGCCAGCACGCTCAACATTAACGCCTGACCACATGGTGAGCACCAATACAACCAGGGGCCATTTAATAACGGGTTGTACCCTAATATTTCTCATAAGTGTGTTTTATTACTTCATAATAGAGATTTTGTTTTTTTATTCAGCAGAATTGAAAGATTTTGGTCATTTTTTAGGGATATTGGGCCCTTTTTTAAGCCAGATCTTGGGGGGAAGTTGGGAGATGGTTACCAACTTCAGATCTATATAAACCAAGGCTTCTTGAAGCCATGGAGGACATTTAGAGCAGGTTTATTCTGAATATTTTCCAAGCCAAAGCCATTTTTATGCAAGGAATTTGTTAAGGAGCACACCTTTGCGGGCCATTTTTGGGAGCTTCATTCATCTGATTTCAGTGCCGTCTATTTTTTTGGGTTCTAGAGATATGGTAGAATAAGATGAGATCAATTTTTAACCTTTTTGGCACTGTTTTGATGTACTTATAAATCTTTGAACATAAATAAGAAATCCTCACCCACTAAGACAAAGGCCCGGAGACGTAGGCGAGATTGTCGAACTCCGTTAGCACATTGGTGTTTATGGTTTATTGTTCTTCTTGATTTATTTCAGATCTGTATATGTATATATGGCTATCATGTTTCATTCATATTTCTTCCTCTTTCATTAAGTTCCTAAATAGTAAATTAACACATGCTTAATAACTCAACCATTGTCATTTAAAAGATCTTTTTGGATCACCTTTACTTCAAGGTTATGAATGATGAGCCAGTTATATTACTGTTGTACGTCGATGACATATTATTAACAGGAGAATAAAAGCTCATCACAGATTGTAAGAATAAGCTCGCTACATAGTTTGAGATGAAAGACCTAGGATTGATGCATTATTTCTTAGGTCTTGAAGTTTGGCAGAGCCTAGAGAATATCTTCCTTAACCAATGGAAGTATGCAGTTGAAATACTAAAGAGATTTGACATATTGGAATGTAAATACATCAACACACCCATGGAAACAAAGTTGAAGTTCCTGGTTGATACTTTGTTAGATTTCGTCGATGCTACTCTATATAGACATATTATTGGTTCGTTGATGTATCTAACTAATACCAAGCCATATATATTCTTTTTTGGGAACACCTTGATTCAGTATCTGGTAGAGCCCAAATGTGTTCACCTTGTAGTTACAAAGCATGTTATGAGATACCTTAAGGGTACGTTGGATTATGGTCTTTATTATACAGGTGATCATGACTTCAAACTGTACGATTATACTGATTTTGATTGGGTTGGAAGTGCTTCGGATAGAAAGATCACTTCAGGATGTTGTTTCAGTCTCGGGTCAGCCATGACTTCATGGAAAAGTAGGAAGCAATCCAGTATTACTCTCAGCACGGCAGAAGCGGAATACATTGCATCATGTTCCGCCAATTGTGAAGCCATATGGCTTCAGAAGTTGTTGGCAGGTCTGTTTGATCTGGAGATGGAAGCCATCATGATTCTATGTGATAACCAGAGTTGCATAAAGATGACGGAGAACCCAGTGTTCCATGATAAGTTGAAGTACATAGAAATACGGTATCAATACATTCATGATATATTAAAGAGGGGAGTTATAAAGCTCCAATATTTTGGCACATATGATCAAGTTGTAGATATGTTGACCAAGCCTCTATCTCATGTAAAGTTTGAGTACTTACGAGAAAAGCTTGGTCTTGTCTAAAATGACCTCCCTCAAAAGGGGGAGTGATGTTGATGATACTATGGTATCCTGACCAAGAATGGGTACCTCTGTTAGTATTTTATATCCTAGGGGATTGATCATCCTTGGGCAGATCTTGAAGGTCCGGTAAGGATATTCTGTCGGAGTACATGTGCATGTATATGCCAGCTATGGTTAGTAGTGGTAGCTCCATTAGGATTTTATATCCTAGGGAATATTTTGATTCCTAGGTAGATCTCAAAGGTCCAGTAAGGACGGTCTGTCATAGTACCATGTGGTAGCTCCGTTAGGATTTTTATCCTAGGGAATCTTATGATTACTGGGTAGATCCTAAAGGTCTGGTAAGGACGATCTGTCAAAGTACCACAAAATGTTGTTGTTGCACCTGCCTCATTCTATTTCCATATGATGATGATGTTGTTGTCTCAGCCCCATGCTGATGATTTTGTTGTCCCATCCTCGTGTTGATGATGTTGTTGTTTTAGCCTCGTGTTGTTAATGATGTTGTTGTATCAGCCTCATGTTGTTGATGATGGTGTACCAGCCTTAGGTTGGTGATATTATTACTTCAGTGTTATGTTAATTGATGTTGATGCAGATGATGATAATGATGCCACTCCAACTCCATGTTGTGAATGATCATGTTATTGATGATGAGAAAAACTTCTGATGATTTATAGATATGCTAGTCAATGTTCCAGATGTTGATGATGTTGTTTTCCTCTCTCTCCTGATGATGTTGTATTGGGTTATGTCAGTAGAATACCCTTCTTGTTAAGGGGGTGTGTTGAAATATTGTAACATCGAAGAATATTCTAATTATATTTGAGTTATTATCTTATATATCAAATCCCCTTTTGTGGATTGATCATGTCGGGTCTTGTATAAGACCAAATCCCCTTTTTTGGATTGGTCAAACCATATTTATATGGTGGTATTTGTAAATTTGGCCCCTAGGGTTTATAAAGTGGTTTTAACCACTCTTGGAAGAAGTCGTCCCTACTAGGTGAAGAGACATAACCCTAACACATCCTCACTGGTATTTATAAGTGAGGATGGTGCCTCATTTATTCACACACTCACTCATAGTTCTAGTGCACATATTTTGAAGGAAGCTGCAGTCGCAAGAAGGAGAAGAGAGGTGCATGCTTAGTCCTAGGTTATTCTTGGTGGTTTGGTCTTAGTCTTGGAATTGTATTGGCAATATATTATTGCGGAATTTTTTGCTAGGTTTTCTTCGCCATGAGGGTTTCCCAGGATAAAATGTTGTGTACCTTGTGATTGTGTTTCTTTCAGTGATCCTCCTTATGTTTTTGTTTTGGAAATGCATTGAATGCCCTAGTAAATTGAAAATAACCTAATAATAGTGTTAAATTTAACAGGCCACACCCCTACAGCCGAGACAAGGCAATGTTGCATGACCCAATACACCGAAAATGAAAAATTTTAAACAAAACTATAAGCACATGAAAATTGTCTTTTAAAATTTCACAATCTTCTTATTCTTTTGTATCTTTCAATTTCACCACATATAACATACAAATTACAAACTTTTATAAGACTTCTTTTAAACTACATTATAGTAATCCTAAGAAATAATTATAAACTCATAGTTTCTCTATTATTCCCCTCACCCTCACCCTCACCCTCATATAACATACAAACTACAAACTTTGATAAGACTTTTTTTTAAATACATTATAGTAATCCTAACCAATCATTGTAAACTTATTGATGTTACTAAACCATCCATACAAATTGCTCTTTTGTTATGACAGTTAATTAAGAAATTATACATGGTTATCCTATTCTTATTAGAATGTTGTAAATACCAAAGGATATAACCCTCAAAACCCATTTAATTGGTATTCTAGATATCTCTCACATACATTCCATAACCAATTGCCTATTTTTTATTTTATCCATGGAGTCAATCCACCCTTTTAAAGATAAATTATATATTTCCACTACTTAACGTTCAACAAAACTATTAGTGGCTAGTGTACCATATATTCATATCTTTCAACTATGTAGGAAATCTTGTCTTTCGTTTCGAAAAGGGAGTATTGATGCTCCACCTATTGTTTCATAAATCTTATGAGATGTGCATTTCTAATTGTGGTAAATTTACTTTTCTAATAATATCTTGCATAAGATCTTATTTACATATAAAATGACCTCTACGTGATCATCTTCTTAGTGTCATGGAGTGTCCTCCTTGTCTACAATGATATTTCTATATTTTATTAGTGTCCATGTAGCTTGCTACTTTATTAGTCCATGACGAAGGCGTATAGGGACTATAGAGATCTATAATTCGTTGAATTCATGTTAGTTTCTACTTTGACCACAAATATTTGCATAATATCTATTGTTGGAACTAGGGAACTAAAAACATTGATTTTTATATAATAAAAAATACCATATATGTTGTGATCTGATTAGATATCAGATTGGAGGTCTTATTGTCAGCTTTGCTATTCCCAATGTTTGATATGTTAGCATATCCAAAGTTTTTTATCATATACAGTATTTCTGAGTTGTTTTTTTTTCTTAAAATGTTTGGATATCCAAAGTTTTGAAGATAGATAGTCAGTTTTTTATAAGTTGAATTCATATTAGTTTGTCCTTTGAATAATAATAAAAAAATTATAAAGGCTCTATTGTTCGAACTATTGTTACTAATTTTTTTTTATTATTGTTATAAAATAATAAAATAAATGTTTTTTCACATAAGAGATCTACCACACTACATTCTTTCTTAAATGTTTACAGAGCAGTTCTGACAGACTTAAATGTTTACCTAACAGGCTAGACAGACTTAAATGTTTACTTAACAAGCCTATTACAATACATTTTCTTGTGGTTTTTTTTTATATATGCAATGTTCTCTGCAGTCAATGTGGGCAATATTGTTCTTCAGCGGAATTGTTGGTTCACTAGTTCATGCTTTCTTCTTGCATGTTCACTGATTTCTTATTTGCATGTTGTTGTTGTTCTTGTTTGCCTGTTGGTCTTGTTGCAGTTTTCATGCTTGGGGTTCTACAACCGTGATTGGAACTGCCCTTCTATCGTTCCCCATTGACAGGAGGGTTTGAGTGTCATGTTTAGCTTCACTTTCTATTTGTAGTTTGTAGGTGGGAAATTTGACTATTGGGGATGTCTGAGTCAAAATCATCTTCAAGAACATATTTGTCTATGAGGAGAAAATGTGATTTCCTTTTGTGATGTGTCACTCTGGCTGTGATGGTGGTAGTTTTTGTGTCCAACATTTGCCTTCTCTCGTTCTCCGTTGACGGGCGGGTTTAGGTGTCGTGATTAGCTTTGCTTGCTATCTGTAGTTTGCAAGTGGGAAATTTGATTGTTGGGGATGCTTGTGTCGAAATCCTCTTGCAGAACATCTTTGTACGTGAGGAAAAAATATGATTCCCTTTTCTTGTGCGTCATTGTGGCTCTGATGGAGGTAGGTTTTGTGTCGAACATTGGGAATCAGGAACAAGACGAAGACAACATTACAGTATTTCTTCTCTGGTCGTAGTAATCACATACAAACATGGTCTGCAAGAGAATTTTTATGGCTCCCAGTATTGAAAAATACCAACCGTGAAAATCACACCTTTCTTAATTTCTTTCATAGTGGCAGGCTCTGCCAGCTTTGAATTTTATCTGACATGTCTCACAGCCTGAAATATTTGGTTAACAGATGTGTTACAATAAATTTCCTCCGAGTTTTTTGAAACAATCTTGTGTGCAGTGAATTTTACCAATATTGTTCTTCACTAGCATTCCTGGTCAATTGGTTGGTGCTTGCTTCTTGGTTCGCTAGATGTTGCTTATTCTTGTTGGATTAAACTTTGTAGTGTTCAGATCCTATGGCAACAGTTGAGCCTTTTGGTGCTTCTTAACTGGGTTTTTATTTGCTGGTTGCTCTTTTTTTCTTAAACCTTGCGATGTTGGGGTGTTACATCTGCAGTTGGATCTGTTGTTACATGGTTTTACAGTTGGCTCCCCAGAAAATACTATTAAGATGGATGTAAATTACATCTCTTATGGCTTGAACCAGAGTTTGTCGAGCTCCAAATATTTTTCATAGATGACAATGTTTTTCCCATGGTTAATGTATTTCTATGGGTTCATAGTTATGAGAGTAGGTGTTGTTGTGTGAGAGATAAAGTTATTCTCTCCCTTTCTTTTTCCTCTTGTAAAATTTCCCATTTTTTCCTTTTGTTCTTCCCGTCTATTATGCATTTTTGGTTCTATACTTTGCCATGTTTTTGTGGTTGTGGGTTCCCGAGGTGGCCAGTTGAAAAATCATCATCTTCATCTATATCTTCACATCACAAGTCTAGCCAACCAGAGTTTGTTTTCATATTTATCCAATTTCTTCTAAACTTGCACGTTTTTCCCTATTGTTCTTACCCTCTGTTATGCATTTTTGGTTCTATACTTTGTCACATTTTTGTGCTCGCGGGTTCCCAGTATGGAGAATGGAAAATCATCATCTCCATCTATATCTTCACATGACAAGTCTAACCAATCGTCATTCATTTCCATACTTAGCCAATTTTATGAATGCGGTTTACGAATAGGTGTTATCGAACTCTGCTAACCCGTGTTCAGGGTATACATCTTGCACCCAAAAATTTCATGCTCTACAATTCGAACCTGGAATCCTCGAACTCGCAATTGTGTCTCTACCTACAATGACTCTATATTTTCGACCTGCCTTTCCATACTTATTCGAGTCTTCAAAGTTTCGTGGGTTCACGCGTTCCAGGTTCAGAAAAGTTTAAAAGCATTTTTCCTATCCCCTCCATCCCTGCCACCTTCCGCCCTTCCCAATGCACATTAATTATGCTTTTAAAAGTGAAAATCGACCAAACATATTCGAAAATATGGTCTTTAATAAGCGGAAAGCTCGAGGACATATCCCATTAAAATACATAAACAAATGAATATTATGGGATCCTATAATTTATTTTGCGTGCATTTTGAATTTTCAAAAAATGTTGGCTATTTTAGTTTTTTAAAGGCATCATCATAGTAATGGTGCAATGTTGTACTACCACGCTGCCATCCATGAACGTGTCATCCACAGAGGTATTGACGTCATGTCCCCCTTTAATATTGTGCATATGTTACAGGTTGTCATATTTGAGAATCTGCTTGGATATGAGAATGTTAATATGTGCTATCAGTGACTATTCAGCGCACATATTCGAAAAGATTGGCATTAATAAGTGAAAATATCGAGGGCATCTGCCATTAAGACGAATTAAACCAAAATCTATGGAATATTATACTTTCATAGTCTAGCATTGATTTTAAATACATATTCTCATTTCTCTCTATCATCAAAGAGTTGCGCTTTAAGGTGCCTTGGTTGTAATGTTTCTAGTCATGGACATGTAAGACAACTTAGAGATGCCATTGAAGCCCAATTGAAAGATGAGAGAATGGTTTTATGTGACATTGGTTTTGAGTGAAAAAAAAAAACTATGTTAGCCAATAGAAACTCAGACAGGAAAAAAAAAAAGTATATTTTGATTAGTGTTCTCCCTATGTTCGATGCTTTGGTTGGTTGAAAAGCCTGCCTGGAGATTTGTTTGTTAATCTTATTTGTTTTCTTCCAAGGAGTTGGAAGGGATTTTTTGGTCACCTACAAAATGCTCCTTCATTGAAGTATATAGTTTCTTCCAACAATAAAGATTTGGCAAGTGTATCAAATTCTGCAGAGCACACAAGAATTTGTCTTCCGTCAGAGGAGTCACACTTACCGTTGCTTGCAAAATGGTCTTTGATATTTGGAAATGATGTGAACTATTACTTCATTCATGAATATACTCAGAAGGAAATTATACATTTGGATCCTCACGAGTATGGTAAACTGTATGGGTAGTTAAAATGACATCCTAAAATTACAAAAGTTTCTATTTAAAAGGTTGTTGAGCAACTTTTGGGTGTGGTAACAAACTTCATAGAAAGGCATATTATTTGTCAAAGTTTGTTTGTTGTCCTCTAGATGTAGTTATAGAATCCACATACAATCAACTTTATATCGCTACTACACATTTTTTTTTTCTATTCATGTGCGTATGATTGCATCTAGGTCGATGAGACTGCCCCTCTTTGCACGAATATTCCCCTCCTACTTGAATGTGGGTATATAACCAGGAACGACGTTGTCAAAACTTTATAATCCCTGCATTGAAATGTAACTGGAAAAAATTAATGGGAAGGAGTTTTGGATTATGGATTTTGCAACACTTTCTGAGGATTACTTTATACTACCACCTTCTGCAAGAAGTTTCGCATGTTCAGGTAATGATTTGGTTTTTGAAAATCACCTTTTACTACCACCTTCATGCAATGATTTATTTCATTCTTTAGACGAGACCTTAATGTACTGGTGTATTCCAGAGTTGTTTACACCTAATGTCAATCTTGTTGTTGTTTGCCTTGCTTTGTATAAGGAAAATGCATTTCTTCTGTAATGTCAAGGTCATTATCACATAGGAAACCCAACGTCCAAAGATTTATGGACTCCAAGCAACATTGTAGTTGTCATGAGAAACCAACACTAAAGTCTATGTTCTTTGCAGGTCTGGCAATCCTGCAGTTTAAGTGCGTTGATAATGACAACCCTGCTTGTTCACCGCATTGTCGCACTGCAGTCAATAGCATTGTTCCCATTGCCACCGCCAATGCCAATGTCCGAATTTGAAGCTATCTGGAACCTGGGTTCACCGCCAATGTGGATGCCTGAAGGTCAAACTACCTGGAACCTGGGATCATGATTTCCTACACTTGACATTAGTATCAGTAGTGATCGAAAGTGGATTGTATGTTGAGTCTGTTACTCCATATAGAGGTCGCTCAACACTCTTTGACATAGAAACTTCATGTCTGTCAGTTTTGTTACAACTTTGGAATAAAACATTCTATAAATTTAGAATGTTGCTTCAAACGCGCATACAGTTTCTCATGTTTGTGGGTATCCAATTTTATAATTTCCTTCTAAGTGTGTTCAAGCATGGATTAATATTTGGCGTCACTTCCGAACATTCCAGACCATTTTTGTGGGTTTCCATGTCTGCCACCCCTACGACGAACGATATATTCTGATGTGATCTGCAGCATTTGATACACTTGCTAGATCTGTATTTCTAGAAGAAGCTATGTACTTCAACAAAGAAACATTTTGCTGCTACCTTGGATGTCCCTCCCAATTTACAGTAATAAAACAAAGAAGTTCAACATACAAATCTTCAGGAAGGATTTTCAACCAAACAGATGATCGAATGCAGGGAGAATAACAGTCAAAAACATACTTGAATTTATTTTTTGTCTCAGCTTTTGTTTCCTAATAGGATTTGTTTGCCCCAAATCTGACGTCATATAAAACCACTCCCTCGTCTTTGAATTGGGCATGAATCGCATTTCTAAGTTGTCTCTTATGTCAATGATCAGGAACATTACAAGGATGGCACCTTAAACCCCAAGAATTTGACAACAGAGCGAAATTAACACTTAGCAAAGTATGGATTTTTCAATAATCAGCCAATGCAGACAGGCCATATCTACAAGAGACAAGCTATTCAAAAATTTGGGATAGACATATTTGGCATCACCAATGAAGTCCACAACCCAAAATTGATATTCATCTTGTTGTTTTTTACGAATCAAGCATTTCATCATCAAGTTGAAATCTATAAAAGACTATCCACAAGCTCCATTATTGTACATTTTTTTGGGGGGGGAGTCAGCGGCAAGCCAAATCGCAGTCATTGTAACAAATAATCTCGGTTGTATTGTGTAACCCAGCTTATTTGAATATAGAATATTTGTGGTTTTTTTTATGGTGTTTTCCAATATCTAGTATTTCTTTTTATTTTTATTTTTACCTTTTTTGGTGTGTGTGTCGTTAAACATGGATGACAAGCTTTTGTTTCTTTTGCCCAGTACTTTGATTTAAATAAATACTACTATGTTCATTCCTTACATTTTACATGGAAGAATAATTTGTCATGGGCCATACTTATGTGGCACCTGCCCTATACTTAAAGAAAGAAATGGAAGGACTCGTTCTGGTTTCATTCTTCGAGGTCCCATAAATAGAATAAATTAATGCCTATTACAAGGAAACTCAAGTGTTGATGTCATGTTCCTATTCAATAATTTACATATATTACAGCTTCTTCTATTTGATAATATCCGTGCATATACAAAATTTTTGCATCATATCCTTTTTTTTTTCTTTTTTTTTCTTTCTATTGCTTATTGGTTTCAACAAAATTCGCAAACCAAATAGCATCCTGCAAATTGGAAGATGATTTACATTTGAACCAGAAATAATCTACTAATATATATTAATATAAATACTATTGGAATAAATATAAAAAATCTCTTATCCAGTACTTAGCCAATTATCTGACCACTGGGTCCCGTGTTTGCGGTATCCATAATTTATGTCCCTTGTTCCGTCATATACATCTTGCAGCCAAAGAACTTTCGTGATCTGCAATTTATGATTTTACTAGTGAGAACTCAGCAGGCATTTGAAAATATTGGCATTAATAAACGAACAGTAGATTTTCTTCTATGAGATACTTAGCCCTTTTCCCCTTTTCTTCTTCCCGTCTATCATCGTTTTATGGTTATCTACTTAGTCGCCTTTCTAAGATCATAGCCTCCAGGGTTGGTGGGATGAAATATCTTCATATCCATCTATATCCTCACATGACAAATCCGACCAACCATTGTTCCTTTCCATACTTAGCCAATTTTATGGTCGCGATTTTCGGGTTGGCGCTTTCAAACTTTGTTACTTCTTGTTTCGTGATATACATCTTTCACTCAAAATTTCCTTGATATACAATTCCACCGCGGATTCCTCGAACTTGCAAGATGTCTCAAAGTATCTGTCATTGCCTTCCATCCCCACTAACTTCGTGTTCACCCTAATATACATTGATTATGATCTTACTAGTGACAATTGAACACACTGATACGAAACAATTGGCACCCTGACCTCCGCCATATACAAATTGATTGTTGGACTCCTACATCGTCTTGTCTTCTATGTTACACGTTATGCATTCAAATGTTTCGAGCAATACAATTTGACCTTTGGGGTCTAACATCTTCTAGGGAGACCTTGTGACCCTATTTTGGATCCTCACGTTGGTGGGTTCACGAAATCTCCAATTCCTGGTCATTGTTTCGTGTTCTGCCCATCGTCGTACTTCTTTCCAAATATGCAACACCAAATGCTTAATACTAAAACACCATCATGCAAGAACTATAAATATCGTCATTAATAAGAAAACATCTCGAGGACTAACCATCCCTACAGAACTTGTCCAGAAACATGCAAAGAATATCTTTCCAGGTAATGGAAGAGCTATTATAAATTTCAATATATTAGCGAAAACAAGTTCGGGTCAGTGTTTCTCTATCCCATACTTGGACACTTTTTCAATTGCGGGTTCCGGGATTGATGGCCTCAAAATTGTGTTATGAATCTTCCATGACTTGCAAAAGTTCCCGGAGTTCCGTGATATACAATTTATCTACTGGAATGCCCCGTCACGAGCCTAGTTGTCCGTTGTGTTTTTTCTTTCTATTTCTTATGGATTTCAATGAAATTTGTGAACCATCCTGAATTCGTAGATTGGAAGATGCTTATCTTTATCGATATCTTCACACCATGTGCCCTACCAACTGCAATCCCTTTCAATACTTAGCCAATTATCTGACCACTGGATCCCGGGTTTGCGGTATCCAACACTTATGCCCCATATTCCATCATATACATCTTGCACCCAAAGAACTTATGTGATTTGCAATTTATTCTTTTAATATTAATAACTCCCTAGGGGTTCGAAAATATTGGCATTAATAAATGAACTATAGATTTTCTACTGTAAAATACTTAGCCTTTTTTCCCTCTTCTTCTTCACGTCTATTATCACTTTCTAGTTATATACTTAGTCACCTTTCTATGATCACGGGTTCCAGCATTGGCGGGCTGACATATCTTCATCTCCATCTATATCCTCACATGAAGAATCTGACCGACCATTGTTCCTTTGCATAATTAGCAAATTTTATGGGCGTGGTTGTCGGGTTGGTGCTTTCGAACTCTGTTATTTCTTGTTCTCTGATATACATATTGCACTCAAAAAATTTGTGATCTACGATTCCAACGCGGAATCCTCGAACTCGCAATCTTCACTCTATCAAGCGTCACAAATGTTTCAAAGTATCTTTCATTGCCTTCCATTCCCACTGACTTCGCGTCCTTCCTAATATACATTAATTATGGTCTTACTAGTGACAATCGAACACACTGGTACGAAACAATTGGCACCCAAACGTCCGCCATATACAAATTGATTGTCGGACTCCGACATCGTCCCCTCTTCTGTATTACAGATTATGCATTCAAATGTTATGAGTGATACAATTTTACCGTCGGGGCCTCACGTCTTTTGGGGAGACCTTTTCACCATATTTCGGATCCTCGTGTTGGGAGGTTCACAAAATCTCCAATTCCTAGACATTGTTTCCTGTTTCGGCCATCCTCGTACTTCTTTCCAAATATGCAACACCAAAGGTTTAATAATAAAATTCCATCATGCAATAACCGTAAAGATCGTCATTAATATGCAAAAGTATCGAGGTCTAACCATCCCTATAGAACTTGTCCAGAAACATGCAAAGAAGATATTGTCAGGTAATGGCAAAGCTATTACAAATTTCAATATATTACCGAAAACAAGTCTGGGCAAGTGTTTCCCTATTCAATACTTGGACACTTTTTCGATTGCGGGTTCCCATATTGAAGGCCTAAAAATTGTGTTTTGAATCTCCCACGACTTGCAAACAGTGCCCAAAGTTCCGCGATATACAATTTATCCGTTGGAATGCCCCGTCCCGAGCCCAGCTGTCCGTTGTTTCTTTCATTACTTAGCCCCAAGTTGGTTGTATTTCCATGGAATTGTACATGTGTTGTGTATCGAATCTTCCCTTCCCTTTCCCTGTTTCATACTTAGACATTTTTTCAATTGCGGGTTGTCGAACTGGCAGGCTCAGGATTGTGTTTTCAAAGTTTCACGACTAGCAAACAGTACCCACAGTTTCACGATATACAATTTGTCTGCGGGAATGTATCATCATGCCCTCTTCCATGTGACATGTTATGCGGTCAATACTCCTGAGAGATACAATCAGACCCTCGGCCCCCCACCTCTGCTGGTTGTATCTTGTAGCCCTATTACGAAGCGTCGCCAACCGCTTTCAATAATTATCCATTCCTTACTTGTTGTTCCCTGTCCCCGCCACCTTCCTACTCTCTGGAAATTCAATTCGCAAGCTTTAATGCTAGCACTTCGTCATGCATGAACCTTAAACATGTCACTAATGAGCGAAAAGGTCTGACATATACAGATTGACCATCAGACTCCCATATCATCCCCTCTTCTGTGGTACACATTTTTCATTCACGGAGTTCCACGATATACAATTTGACCCTCGAGAAGTCATTTCTCCTAGGGAACCATTGTCACCCTAATTTTTAAGCTCATCCGATGAATTTCCATACTTGCCCATTTCATGGAATCTCTTTTGCGGTTCCTCGGGTTGGCAGGTTCATGAAATCTCCAATTCTTAGTCATTGTTTATTGTACCTGACCAAGGTTTAATTCTAATAGTTCATCATGCAACAACTTTACAGATCGCCCTTAAAAAGCAAAAGCGTCCACGAAATAGTAAAATTGAAATAAAGCTCGACTCCTCAAATTTAAATTAATTTATCTTCTCTTATTTTCTCTTTTCTTCCCAGAGACATGTAGAAACTATCTTGCCATGCAATGGGATATATATTACAAGTTTGAATATATTAGCAAAAATGAATCCACCTAGTCATTTCTCTATTCCATACTTGAGCCACTTTTTCGATTGTGGGTTCCCGGATAGGTGGGCTCACGTTTGCACCTCCATTATTCAGTGTCTTGCAAACATTACCCGAACTTTCGCGATATACAAATTGACCTCTGAATTTTCCTATCATGTCCTCTCCGAGACATACAATTTGACCCTCGCGCCCTCACCACCAACGGTTGTACCTTGTAACCCTGTTTTGAAGCCCGCACAACCACTTTCGATAATTAGACACTCCTTAATTGCTCTTTCTCATCCCCGCAACCTTCGTACTTCTTTATTAATATGCAATTAGTAATGTTTCATGCTAACAGCTCACCATGTAGGAACCATCAACATTGTCATTAATGATAAAAACACTCGAGGAGATCTCCCATTAATACGCATTAAACCAATATCTGCACAGAGTTATATTGTCCCTTTCGATTGTTCATCTCAAACGCGGGTCGTCGCTTTGGCCCGTTTAGGAAATCTCCAATGCTTAATTGCTCATTTTTGTATCTGCCATGTCTGCACTTCTATGTATGCAATTACTAGTCTTTAATGCTAACAGCACATCATGCAATAGCCATCAAAATTGTCATTAATGAGAAAAAAGTCTCAAGGAAATCTCCCATTCACATGCATTGGACCAAGATTTACGCAGTGTTATATTATCCCTTCTAACTCTTCATTTCAAACATCATCTGGAGTAAACAAATGTTCTTGTAAATGTATGGCAGCATGTCGACAATATTTTTGTGGAGATACAGTCAATATCTTCAGACGTCGGGACCAGAAATTCCAGTGGTCCAGGGCATACTCTTACTATTCATCCCATTCCACCTAGAACGAAGTGATTTGGAGCTCTGGAATCGCTCGTGCAGGATGCATCCCTGAGGTTTTTGACTATAAGGAGATGGTCACTTGGTGCACCGAAAAATATATTTCAATCCAAAGAATCATTCCACTACTCGAACATTCTCATGTATCTTTGTCACCTTAGTTCTTCTGCAAGATGTTAATTGTCGTAGCCAACATTGACCTTCAGAGGACAAGACTGCAAGAAGTTCCTAGAAAAACATGATAAGGGATTGGAAATCTTAGTCGAGTTCCTCGAAGACACGATAGCAGTTCCTGAAGATATCACAAATTTGCAGGTAAGTTCCTTTAGAAATCCATTCTGGGATAGGAATCCTCGACAAGCGTTTCCCGTATGATTTTATATTTTGTACTTCACAATCAAGGAACAATTCATTTTTGATTGGGGGAAGCCAATTTCCATTGAAATCTATTCCTAGCTATCATGATTCAAAGAATCGAATAAATTTTATATGTCTTCCTACTTGATTTTTGCAATAGTGCATTGTTGCCCATTTCCAAAACTGTCTCTTTCCAAGAAAATAAACTGTGAATTCGACACGGTAATATTCTGGTACCAGGCCCTCTGGAGGCACAAGGCCTCCCATTGTTTTTATGAGGTTTTTAATGGCTTTGTCTCAGTTTTCAAAGATTTATTGTTAGGAAAGGATGCTCCCGGGATGTCTAGCCAGGCAACCAAGTTTTTGAACAAGAAGGGTACACTTGAACAAAAGGAAAATCACAGTGTGCTAATGGTCTTTGGCTCCAAGGAAAATCCTGCTTTCCTTCCATGCCACTTCACAAACAAGATGTTTGTTATAGAAATAGCAAGGAAATACAAACATTGGTTTCATTTGTTCCATGACAAGAAAAAAAAATAGTTCATTCCCCTGCCCTGGAAAGTCGGGGACTTCGTGTGCAGAAACGTCAACAACATTGACAAATTCGCATACCATTTCAAGAACTTTAACCTAGCATATGCTGAAAGGAAAAAAGGGTTCATCCCTAATGGGATTTTTTGAGAACATTTACTATCAGTTGGCTTTAGCAACTCTTTTATCAATAGATGCATGGCCGAAGACAGAAACAGTGACGACAACACTCCTTCTTCCGACGATTGCGACGTAGAGACATTGAAAAGCATGACTGAGTTGTACAAACAACAGGGAAAATTATTCGGTGAGAAGAGTGTCCAGTCCCCCGCTAGCACTCCCAAGAGCACGACATCACAGACCATCGCTTCAACTTCCCACCCCAGTAAGAAACCAACCCAGAAATATTTAAACCTCTAGGAGATAAGAACCCTCCTCGCACAAAAATTGATAGTTCTCACAAAGTTCCCCTGACAAAGAAAAGAAAAAACATTGTAGGGCAAGGGGGACGAACCTGAAATTGAAAGTGAGTAGATGCAACTTGAAGTTGAAATTGAGCACATGCACAAAGTTGGCACGTCCACAGACACCATGCACCATAGTTCCACAATGGAAATAGCTGAGACTGACATTTTTGACAAAGATGAATCCTTCGTATTCCAGAGCGTTGTTTTTTACAGCCAATCTAAAAATATGGTCGTTGAAAAGAGAGATGTAACAAATAAGAAAGGAAAATCTTGTACAGAGATTAATTTTAGGAAAATGTGGTCGTCCCAAATCTCCCTATTTCACCGCATCATTGGTGATGCTCTTGATGATTCCATTGGAGGAATTGAGGTGGAGAATGCCAAATTGAACGACTCTGTCAAAGAATTGGAGGAGGCTTTCATTGCTACCCCCGAGTTTTCCAGTCCTTTAGAAAAAACCATTCCTACTACCCCTACAGCCAAGTTAAAATGATCCTCCAGCTTCCTCACATCATTTAGAACCATTGTATAGAATAACATCAAGAAAATAATATAGCTAGTTACTGAAGCCTGGGAAACATCACAAAATATAGCTTCCTTTTGAAAGAGGGAAAATGATTTGCACGAACATTTGCAGATGAATTTAAAAAATGATCAACGTTTCTCTGACCAGATACTGACCCCTTTTTCCAACTATGCCATCAACAGCTCGAATCTAAAAAGAAGACAAGAGGATCTCCCCTCCCCAAAGCACATAAAAAACTTAAAAGGATGCTGGAAAAAGAAAATTAAGAACTTGCAACTCATTGTCAAATCATGTGAACAAGCCATATCAGAAAAAAGAAGAATTATTCAGTAACCTCACCCAAATAGAATTAGCCGGAAGTACCAATGAGGTTCAAGACCCAACCTTAATCCTCAAATCCTTGTCAATGACCAAAGAAACCTTCGATGAACAACTTGATATTTTAAATGGGTTGTCTTTTGAAAAGTTTTATGACATAGTTGAATATCGTGTAAATGAGACCTAGAACTAGCTATTGGACTATTCAGCACACAATGAAGAAATTGAATAGGCTTTGCATAGTATTTCTATGGATCTAAGGAAATTATAAAACGAGCTTCTCGACATAGAAATCTAGGATGAAATCAATGTGGCCCCCATGAGAAACTACATTGAAGAATGGTTCCAACGAAGAATGGACAAGCTCATCGACGAAGGGAAACAACCAGTTGGCATGATTCCAGTGACCGTCGACGACACCAACAAAATGAATCAGCTTCATAGTAATTCTATACTAATGTCATATTGTTTGCTTTATAAATCTAGTTATTATACCTCTTTAAATAGAAATCTCTAACCATAGACTCATAACTTCCAATTCCTTCTTTTCAGGTCTTCCTCTCTATCGTCGCGCACTTCTTCTTTATACAATCCTAATTCTTGTAATTATTTCTTTTATGGTCCGCGGGAGCCCCAATCCCAATCTATATGACAAACGCATTTAAATTTCCAAAAATATGGAACAGATTCCAGAAATATGTAACAAACGTTATTAATTTTTGATAAATTTCAAAGAAAACTAATTTGGAAATGCTAAAACAAATTTCCTTCAACTATGTTGGAGTCAGGAAATTGTATTTATTATATTTGAATGTTAGTGTGTGTTTTTCCTGGTCCTTTTTTCCAGGAACCTTTGTTGCAAGACATTATTAATATTTGATAAATTTCAAAGAAAACAAATTCGGAAATGCTAAAAAAAAATTCTTTCAACTATGTTGGATGTCAGGAAATTGTGTTTATTATATTTGAATGCTTAATGTCTATGATTCCTGGTCCCTTTTTCTAGGAACCTTTATTTCAAATCATTTAGACAGAAATTTTCTAAGTCCCATGTTTGAACTATACACACCCTAGGAAAAAACTGCCTCGTTCACATATTAACCTTAGGAGCTCATCTACAAGCCAAATGTCTTGTCGTTGGCCAGTGACATGATGCCACAAATTCATCCTCTGCATGGATACCACATGTACTTCAACATGCTTCCCACGTTTCTGTACTCGATCCCATCGTAACAATGCATTTATTCCCATTCCAACCTGGCAGGGACTACGTTGCCATGCCCCACTTATTTATTATTGTCATGTAATTGTTGTCATTAAGATTGAGTATTATCTACCCCGGATGGGGTGACACGTAGCACATCAGTTCCACATGGCGTAGAGCCAGTCCCGGCCATAAATAAGGTAGGTTGACTCCCATCCCCTCACCATTAAGGATGGGAGAAAGCCTTAACCACCAGCCTCACGCCATGGGACTTCTCCCTCGTGTGAACAATCTGGAGGCACAGGCAGTAAATGTTGGAGTAGAGATAATGGAACCTGTCCTGTTTCTTCTCCTAGATATCATCCAGACTTGACTTGGCTTCCTCCATTTCGCATTTGGCTCACACTAGGCTAGCAATTTTGAGCTCTGGTGTGGCAACCGGAACACCCACTACAATTTAATCATTCGAATTGTCATCCCAATGCCAAGAGAGAGGGGGAAGACACGACGCAGCT
Organism: Picea mariana; assembly: GCA_032191745.1. Lineage (NCBI taxonomy): Eukaryota > Viridiplantae > Streptophyta > Pinopsida > Pinales > Pinaceae > Picea > Picea mariana. Next base: position 46,599 of record JASDQU010100478.1, on the reverse strand, counting down.
CATCCTAGTATACCTTCGCTGTGAGATAGAAGAGACAACATTGGTTGGAGCGCGCGTTATCCATGGCTCGAACTTAGATTGCACGTAGGGCAAAGACGGTCTGGTCGCCTCCCATGGCGTATGTGGAGGAGGTCATCCCGAAGGAGCCCATTCAAATTCCTCTGGAGCCTCTTCTTTTCACAGTGCTAAAAAACTGGCAACCACCAAGCAGCCTCCCGGGGTAAGTCATTAAGGTTGTCACTGTGTAGCATCCAGGACACAGCACCATGGAGGAACAATTGGAGGAGTTCCCCACCTGCTACATCGAGGAGGAGTTGCCAGAAGATATATTCCATAGGGCTTCTCAGGATGTTGCACTCGCAGCTGGCCACAACTCTTCAAGAGCCATGGAGAGCGATAACGACCAGAAGAAGCGGGCATAAGAACACGGTCAGGGCGCATCCATGGAAAAGCGGAGAGGGGCGGAAACAAGCGAGGTTGCGGAGACCAAGGCGGGTGGGACGACGAAGGGGGGTGGCGAGGTCCTTGTGCTACCTCCCATCTCGACTATGTAGGAATAGTGGCGTGTCCCACCACCATTCTTTCACCCGGAGAACCTAGAATTGATGTTCGATTTGAGAAGCCAAATGGCAGACCAATTCTACCATGGCGCTCTCATGAGCCAACGCATCGACATGTTGTACGACGCCTTCTCCAATGCACCAGCAGGGAAAATATTCCCTACATGTGTGCGACCTTACCTGCTGCCAGCTTGGGATGGATCGCAACATGGAGATGTCGACATGGCCACCTCTGAGGCCACTGGATAATTGCTTCTGGTTATGGTTATGGATTCAGTTATCTCAGAACTTTCACTGTCTAAACTAGTTCCATTTTCTATCTTCTGGTTAATGTATAGACTATAGGCCACCATCTGTCCTAGTTTCCTACGGGTAGGACAGATGGCGGTCTGCCTATTTTTGACATGGACATCAAAGGCTGCCAATTGTTCTAGTTTCCACTAATCTGATGGAATAGCTGGCAGCCCAAGGACAGATGTTTATTTTTTTGCCGGTGATATAATAGGATCTACCTCTTTTTTACTTAAAAAAAAAGATTGAGTATTATCTCCTGCCAATATTTTTAATTGTTGATGCGCTTTGTTGGCTTGTTACAATTTTTTTTTAAATTTACATTTTCTAAAATTTTCATTTTTTCTCTAATTTTCTTTTAAAAGTTATTAATAATTAATATGTTATACAACAGAAACACAATTTTGATCTTAATATCTAAGTGCTTAGGTTACATATTGTTGGGACTATTTTACCCTTTAACTTTAATGCACATTCCAAAGTCCATGAGTTGTTCGCTAAGTTGTATAGATGTTTAGCAAGAATTATACCAAAAGATAATGGTTATAAATTTCAGAACATAAACTTTACAATAATTGTTTTTCCTAACCTGTAACATTTTCCCTTGTCTTACTATGATTAATTCTCATAGTATAACTTTTAATGTCGTAGTACGATTATCTTTCTCAATAAATTATCCATACTCATCTGATTTTGTTTTATATAGATTCGTATTATGGGACAAAAGTTTTGAATCTTATCTTTTAAATTTTGAAATTCTCAAACCAAGCCCTTTTATGATTTTTCTATCTCTAAAAATGAAATGTTATTATAAGTCAATCTTATTAGTCCCTACATGGGACTATAGTAATGAGATGCTACGTTGAGTACCTATTAGGTGGTAGTTTGACTATAAATAAATAAAAAATCAAAGTTAAACAGAGGAGAAGTGAAATAATAATTTTTATTTAAATTAAGAATTGTATTTTTCTCCACTTTGATTGGCCCTCAACATTGAAGTGTTATTGGTCCGGTGGCTACGCACATTCAAATTTGTTGTCCATTCCTTCCTAGATGAGTTATCACGGCATTAAATTATTCATCAAGACAATTAAATCTTTATCGTCGATTGTGACTGTAAATACAATTAAAACTTCACCGCCGACGAGTCCAATTCGCAATGAAAAGATATTGCAAACCTGATGGAAGAGCTATATCAAAATTTAATGCATTTGATTGTTTTTTGCTAGTGGTTTTCTATACTGACGCGGATTTTTATTTTTTTTCAGTGCACGTTCTGGAAAGCGGTACAATGAAACTCCATTCCAACTTCCTTCATCATTGTATCTTTGTACAAACAACATTCTCCAAGAGGTGGAATGGGATTTTCAAGAAGGCTAACAAGTTATCGGTTTTATGTGATGCATACGTTGGGCTTATCGTCTACAACACCACTGTGAAGCTATTCGAATTTTTTAGCTGCAGGTTTTTTGTAATTTTTTTCTTTATTGCATTACATTTTACCATCATTAATTTGCTTGGCTCTATAAAACCTTCATGCATGTTCACTTAACAAATGGAAGCAATTTTACCCATGCATACCTCACTGCCATGCTAAGAGATTGGAAAAATGTGTTGGGATTTGGTGACAACAAATTCCTCTAATGATAGATCTGGATCTTATTATTCTGCGCTGGTTACAACTAAATAGACCAAGTTAGAATATGGATAGGGATTGCATTTAATATTCAGTTTCTTGTATGAATGTATAAATTCATGTAATCCCGTAGAGGCAAAAACGACTGTGAGAGACTAAGAGAGAACCTGTGAATCTGATGTAATCTCCATAATCCGAATAATAAGACAACCGATGCCTATGCTTGGTGGACGTACCCCAACATTTGGGTGAACCACGTGAAATCTCTCTGTCTATTTCTTATGTGTGTGATTGTTAATTATCATTGAAAATTGTGTTTTCTGCATTGACAATTCTAACAAGTGGTATCAAAGAGATCCATAAGATGAAATCCGTGATACAAAAAGGTGAATTGAGGATATATTGTTGAAGGAAATTGAACAGAAAGTCACCAACACTCCCTAGGCAATGTTAGAGAAACAATAACACTACCCCATCCACACTCAAGAAGCGCTAACGCTACCCCTTGAACTCTAAGGAAGCGTTGATCTTCACAAATAGCGCTCCCCACCCTTCGAGAAGGAGCGCCGATCCTTTTTCAAAAAAAAATGCGTATGATTTTTCCATTTTTGAAAATTTAAGGTATGAAGGCTTTATTTTAAAAATAGAAAGATATAAATTTTATTTTATATGATAATGCATAAAGTGGGTGGAGGATCTATGAAAAGGTGAATTGATTATATTAAAAGTATAAATTCACGTGGGTGGATGTTATGCAAACTAAAGTGGATATAAAAGGTTTTTTAAAATATTAAAAAAAAAAAAAAAAAAATTAAACCTTTTGGAGTTATTACTTAACCTTATTTATTAAGATTCAAATTTATAATTCTTTTACATTTAATAGGGTTTTATAAGCAGTGGGTATTGGGAGATTTTTTGTGTTAATGGCTAAGATGCAGAGTTTGAAGTTTGAAGTTGAAAAGTTCAGCGGTAAAAACAACTTTAAGCTCTGGAAGCTCAAGATGCACGATCTGCTCGTGCAACAAGGCGTAGTGAAGGCACTTTTGGGAAAAGCAAAGCAACCCACGACCATAACAGATGATGACTGGGATAAGATGGATGCAAGAGCACTGAGTGCCATACGCCTATGTTTGGTCGACGATGTTTTGTTCAATATTGTCTCGGAGAAGACAGCAGCCGGTTTGTGGAGCAAGTTGGAAAGTCTATACATGACGAAGTCCTTGACAAACAGAATCTACTTGAAGAGACAGTTGTACAGTTTGCGGATGAAAGAAGGTACAAAAATACTTTCAACACCCTTATAATTCAATTGACTAGTATGGAAGTTAAATATAAAGATGAAGATAAGGCTATTACACTATTGTGTTTGTTGCCTGAATCTTGGGATAATCTAGTCACCTCTATTAGCTTTAGCTCAAGAGAAGTTTTAGATTATGACTATGTTGTGGGAGCTTTGTTGACTGAGGAGATGAGGAGAAAATTTAGTAAAGAAACCTCAACTTCAGAGGCAATGCTAGTCAGAGGTTGAACTAAAGAGCAAAATGAGAGAAGTTATTTCCGATCTAAGTCAAGACAAAGAAAGGGTAAAGAAAAATGTTGGCACTGTGGCAAAACAGGACATCTCAAGAAAGATTGTTGGAAGAGAAAGGAATCTGAGGAAAACTCTACGAAGGAAGCAAATTTGACTATAACAAATTCAGGTATAATTGATCATGTTTTATCCATTTCTAGTAATTTACAATATCAAGAAGAATGGTAGTTAGATTCAGGTGCCTCCCACCACATGTGCTCACATAAAAATTGGTTCTTTTATTACCAATCTGTTGATGAGGGTGTAGTGTTTATGGGAAATGGTATTCCATGTAAAACTATTGGGTTTGGTAGTATTATAATCAGGATGTTCGATGGTATTGTTAGGGAAATAATGGATGTTATATATGTACCTGAGCTTAAATCAAATTTGATTTCATTGGGAGTGTTGGATTCTTGTGGATATAAGTATACAGGTCAAGGTGGAGCTTTCACAGTGTCGAAAGGGAATTTAGTAGTGATGAAGGCAACAAAGGTTGGTAACCTTTATAAGCTAGAAGGTATTATTGAAGTGGCATCTGAAGTGATAGATGTATCTTCTTGTTTGTGGTAGAAGCATCAATGTCATAAGAGCAAGAAAGAATTGCAGGTACTGGTAAGAGGTAAATCAATTCTAGGCTTAAAATCTTTGCTGTTGAATTCCTGCTTGTTTTATATCTCTGCAAGTTATGATGATGGTATAAAGGGATGTTGTGTGTGGGATCCTACTTCTCACAAGGTCATCATTGAGAGAGATATAGTATGTATGGAACAACCAAAAGGGTTGATTCAAGATCACAATGGTAAACTTGTTTGCATGCTCGGTAATTCATTGTATGGCCTATTGGTACCTAGGCAAATATACAGATGTTTGAATCCTTCATAGTGAGTCAGAATTTTTCAAAGGGTAGGACTGACTATACGGTTTATAGTACATTCACAATCTTGATGTTCTTTGCTGATGATATGCTCGATGCAAGCCGAAGCAGGGATAAAATCAGTAAGAAAATGACTCAGGTGGACAAGACAATTCAGATGAGGGATCAAGGAGCAGCAAAACAAATTAAGGGAATGAAAATTTACAAAGATGGTAATGGTAAGTTGTGGTTGGAGTTCAGTATGAACATTGTAAAACCATTTTTTATCCCTCTTGCTTTCAATTATAAGTTTTCTTCAAGTATAGGGCATGTCTATAAAGAAGAAAAGGTTATGTCTCGTGTAAGTTCAGTAGGAGGTCCGTTGTATGCGATGAAATGGTTAAGACCAAATGTTTCACATGCTAATGATGTTGTCAGAAACGTGACAGATTCAGGTGTTGCAGTGAAATGGGTGCTTCAGCATATGAGAAGCACAAATGTCACCTATAATGGTTACACTGAGATGGTCTGTGATGATTGTAATGTATATTGTAATACAGGTGCTTTGGACAGGAGGAGACCTATCACTAAATATGTCTCACAACATAGTTGTGGAAGACATGTTAGAGGTGGAGTGATCCCTCAGGAAATCCAAAATCATGCAAGTCACACAGGCGAGATCATGAAACCAGTTTTATTAGAGAAGTTGCAGTGGTGCTTGGCTTCTCTTGGCTTGCAGCAAAAGTGATGAACAAAAGGAAGAAGCAAGGTATCAGGTTAATTGTTGTCAAGGTGGAGATTGTTTGGATTTGGTGACAATGAATTCCTCTAATGATAGATCTAGATCCTATTATTTTGCGTTGGTTACAACCAAATAGACCAAGTTAGAATATGGATAGGGATTGCATTTAATATTCAGTTTCTTGTATGAATGTATAAATTCATGTAAGCGCGTAGAGGCAAAAACGACTGTGAGAGACTGGGAGAGAACTTGTGAATCTGATGTAACCTCCATAATTTGAATAATAAGACAAATGATGCCTATGCTTGGTGGACGTAGACCAACGTTTGGGTGAACCACATGAAATCCCTGTGTCTATTTCTTATGTGTGTAATTGTTAATTATCATTCAGAATTGTGTTTTCTGCATGGACAATTCTAACAAAATGTTCAGATAATGGCTTTGCATTTTTATTCCAAACAAGGTCTTTGATCCTTATCCAGATTCAGGAGTAACATTTTCATTGTGGTTGATTGAAGATAGGTTTACTACGTGTTTTTTTCTAATGATGGGCCATCTTTGATGTTTGTTATAGTCCATAAGAGAAGTGGCCTTAGGTAATATTCCAACCATTTCTATCTGTGATACAGATTTACCAATGAAACATGTGGATTGAGGGATACCTGCCAAAAACAAGGGAAAACATAGCATTGGTTTCCTGTTTTGAATGCTGGCAAGAATGGTTCTACAGATGAAAGGAACCATCCTTCCCAGTCATAAATGGTACATCATGGTAAGTGCCTGCATATTTTGTGGTTATAATTTCATTTTAAATGTTAAATAATTTGTGCATATGGATTTTATAACTTGTTATGTTAAGTCAATTTAGATTCCGGTTGTACATTGTATTTGTAACTTGGCTTGTCACAGGTTGATTTATTCTTCTACAAAGAACTTGAGGAATCTAAGGAAGAGAAATCGTTCCTGGCCAGATGTTAAAAGAGATTTTGAGTACAGTTGATCAAGCTATCCTCGAGTTTTTGATTCCCAGTATCATTAGTAGTGAGTAGATTATCGATCAATGTTCTTATATTTTCATTTTATTCATTTTGGATATCACATCTCAGATGCGAGCTATTACTTATGTTTGATATAGATATGAATGAATGACATCGATGTCTTTGCAACAGGGGATGATGATGCCTAGATGACAGATGAAGATTTTTCCCGCCAGACACTTTTTGGAGTGAATCTGATGGTCATTCAATGCCTACAAGTATGAAGCAACCATGATTTTTTATTTTTCTTCTTATTATAACCAAAAATCATCTGTTGTCTATTCACAACAATACAAGCTTTACGTGATCACAAAGCTTTCTACCGGCCAACAATCTGAATGCACAAATCTATGGCTCCCAACAGAGTGCAATCACCCCTCAACATATACTTAAAAACTTATATGGCATATTGGTGGAGGAGGTATTTACTTCCTCTCATTAAATTGTTAATTTGTTGTTGATATCATGATTTGGTTGAGCTATGTCAGTAATACTTACTTAGAAGTAGTTTGTAATGAATATTTCACAATAGATATCCATTAAGCATGGCCATATGAGAAGGCTATTAAATTAAAGAGGATCTTTATACTGGACTATTGTTACGCTTGCATGTCATATGTGGAGCTCGTGAACCAACTTCCTACTGGCAAAGCCTACGCTATCCACTCAATTTTCTTCTTGGCCGAGAACGGAACTCTAAATCCCATGGCCATTGAGTTGTGTTTTCCTCTCACACGAGTGGGTTTGGGTTCAACATGCATATACACTCCTAGTGGCGAAGATCATCGATGGTTATGGAAACTAGCCAAAGCTCATGTGCAAGCAAACTATTCCGGTTATCACCGGTTATTTAGCCATTGGTAAGCAATATTTCACGTGTTAACTCTAATAATTTTATGTTTTTCTTAAAAAATTATAAGATTTAATAATAGCTTGTTTATAATATAATACATTATAAACTGAATATATTGTTGACTATACGGCAACCACCCTCTCCCTTCCAAGAGATCAATGGGGTGATGATATTCCAGATGCATAATGGGGGTCCCTGAAACCTAGTGCAATCCTTGTTGTGCCTGCATTGGTCGTGTTTGATTGGTCAGGTGTTGTAGGTGAGTGTTTATTCTCCCCCATCTGGCATCCTCTGCATGTATGAGTAGTTCTAGGTTGGAGTAGAACAATCTCTCATGCGACTTTGTATGCATTTTCTTTGAGATTAACATTTATATGGCTTTGGTTGGTTAAGTGTTGCAAAAACTTGAAAAATGGCTCTATCAGGATTCGTAGAATATGTTCAAATAACTAATTTTTTGACTATTTGTAGGTCCAATGGTTGTTTAAGGATGGGACACAAGACCTAATCCATTACCACAAGCGGCAGAGTGTAAAGTTGCATCAATGCCAAGCATTCATGTTGCCACAATGCCTAGTTGGGATAGTGCACAACCTAGTTGGACTCCTAAAGCTCAGTAGGGTTTTGTCTGGCATAGTCTTATAGTTAGAATGAATTCAGTTCTACAATGTCGGATGATGGAACTCCCCATTAGGTTATTGTTAGGATCAATCATGTTGTTGAAATGAGTTTGTGATGCTCGGATTTATTTTGTGCAAAAGAGGTTCATCCTCCAAAATGATGTGGGGCAAAAGCTACTTTTAATATCCTTGTGAAATGTTTTGTTCACATGAATTAATTTAGCATATACTGTACATTGTTTATCTGAGATAATTTTCAAAAAATTGATTTTAAATTCAAAATTGTTTTTATTTTTTTTATTAGCAAATGGAGGTAAATTTGTAAAAAGATGCATATATCATTTCAATTATTTTTTAACAATATCTACATAATGATCAATTTACAAAAATAGGTTGGTTGAGGTACTATGATTTCTTCCCCTCAATGAAAAATGAGAGGGGCGTTGGCTTTGTTGTCAATGGCGTCAGGCGAATCAATTAGTGATCCTAAAAATTGAATGGTGGGCATCCTAAAAATTTCAATTATAATTTTTTTTTGACATGATAAAAGGAAACAGATCTAAGGGAGCATGGTTGTAGGGGTGTTGATGTGTTAGATGTGCCATATGGATCATATGTTGATGTAATCTGTTGATTTGTTTCAAAGACTAGACCTAGGTTTCAAATGCACTAGAAAATCTCAAAGCAACAAGGAGTTAGTCAGTCATTAAAGGAATTGTTATAGATATTCATCAATACTTACTTTTTGGCCTTGCCCAGCTCAACGTGAGTTATGGGCATGTTTTCTTAAAATTATAGGTGTGTTTCTCTGACTTGTATTGAGGTGAGTTATTTACAATTTTTTTAAGATTGATGATATGTTTTTATTGTATGGAGATTAATGAGACATTGTTTATGCCTTAATGCGGAAGTTACAAAGATTATCTAAGTTGTAAAAAACTCTTGTGATTCTTGGAATCAATTAGTGATCTCTAAATTGATCACTTACGCTAGTGTGAACTTGATTAACTTTGATCACCTTGAATGGTGGGCATCCTAAAAATCTCAAGTGTAATTTTTTTTGACAAGATAAAATGAGACAAATCTAAGGGAGCATGGCTATAGGGGTGTTGATGTGTTAGAGGTGTCATATGGATCATATGTTGATGTAATCTGTTGATTCCTGTCAAAGACTAGACCTAGGTTTCAAATGCACTAGAAAATGTCAAAGCAACAAGGAGCTAGTCAATCATTAAAGGAATTGTTATAGATATTCATTGAGTCACACTCTTAGTTGTAGTAAAGGATGAGAGGGGAATCACATAGAATGTTATTATATTTTATCAATTGTGAAGTACTTGGATTATATGGGAAATTGATCTGATTTGGCGATGTTGTAGAGTTTTGTAGACTTGTTGTGGGTATGGTGTGTCATCCTATCAATGACTTTGTTAGAGGTAGTCAATGTGTTGAGCTTAGGATTAATGTTGCTTACACAATATGATTATGGTGTGCTCTATTTTAATTACATAAACTTATCAGGCAAGGACTACGCTTCCATGGAGCACTTATTTGTACTATCTTTCTATGTCACAAACTTTTCAATACACTTTCCTACTCTATATACTCAAAGTGAGAAACCCACAACCAATATAATGCATAAATCCATTGTTATCATCACATTATATGTTGATCATTTCCTGCATTGCCACACACCATTATGCCAAGTGAATCAAAATTTTCTATGATCCATTAGTTGATGGTGCTAAGCGATCAAATTGTAATACAAATAGACAAGTAGTGTTTGTGCAAGGTTAGAGGCTACATTGATGTAGGGTATACTGCAACATTTTCTTTAGCTTGAAAAAAATGTCATGAATGGGTGGATCTTCCTAATTAAATATTTAGGTAATGTTTTTAATCATACTATTGGGGACCACTAGAAGTCAATAGACTTGTAACCCTGTATTTGTTGGACCAAAGGTTTTTATGGTCATGTGATCTTCCTAATTAAATATTTAGGTAGTGTTGGACCAAAGGTTGTTATGGTCATGTGATCTTCCTAATTCAATAGACTTGTAAACTCGTATTTGTTGAAACAAAGGTTTTTATCATCCTGTGAACTCTGTCAAATAAAATCTATCATGCATATGTTAAAATAATATATCATTAACAACCCCCTATTAGCTTGAAATATTGATACTATCACAACTATCATGTGGTTATCATTTATGATAATGCCTGTTATCACTCAAAGAGTCTTTCCCTGACTGTAAAAGGAATGAGCTTGGTAATTAAAACTAATTTGAATGAGGGTTTAGATTGGATCAAGTTGGATGACCTGATAAGCTCTCATTCACTCAAAATACACATGAATTCACTCAAACGCAGAAGGCCTTCAACTATACTTAATCAGAAAGTTTAATCAAGGTATGAAAGTATGGAGAATGATTATCATATCAGTAGAATCACATACACACAATTGCACATGTGAATGACTAACTATAACAGGAAGAATTTACTTATAAGCTTAGTCTATCAATGAAGAGTTGAGATGATAGTCATTTGTCATTAGATAAACATAATCAATGCACATAACATTTACTCATAAACATGAAAAAGATAAGAAAAGGAAAATTGAACAATCTACAATGAAAGAAGATTTTGTTTCAATATGTATTCATAATGTCTCTCATACTTGAATAATAACCAAATCTCCAAAGTCGACCTATAGTCCTCGGGACTGTTTCCCCCCCCTACTGTAACACACCCACGATGGGGCGAAAAATAAAAAAAATATGTTCTCCTTACAGGAGCAAATCCTCTCTCTCTCTGCGGTTTCTAAATTTGGGGAGTCAGGGAACCAGCCCAACCTCCTGGTCAAGGATATCTGACTCTGGAAACAAACGACTCTCTGAGACCTTGATGGTATCATTCTATAATTAAACACAGACCCTTTCGACTTCTTGGTGTAGGTCTAATGGTACCCGTGACCTCTATCTACGCGCTTCTGAAATATTGAATTTTAGGTGCTAACTCCTTTTTCGTTAGCCCCTTCCTTCATATGGCCCTGGGCTATGACCTCTTGGAAATATGTGATTGTGGGCGCGTCCAAGGGTGGTTTTAAACCAACCTGATTTTCACCCCGCATTTCACTAAAAAGCGCCATGTATGCCTTTGGTGGTACTGCGGTTTCAATTGCAGCCTGCTCAAGGAAAGCTAAGAATCGAGCATGTTCTGACCCTTAAATTCTTCTCGACCGTCGATCTCTTGCTTTTGGCAATGATCCATGATCAACGGATGTTATATATCCTCATTTCCTATCTTTCACACGCCTTTCCAGACCTCCATGATCTGTCGGCACATAGCTCCCTTCCAAATCAACGGTTACAATTGGTTTCGGCTCTCCAGCCTTCAGGATTTTCAACTCTCAAACTCTCGCTTCCTCCTCAGTAGCTATCTTCTAGAGTGGAATATATGCTGACACCTATCACTACAGATGTGCAGCTATGATTTCCTCTGCTAGTTCGGCCTACAGGAGTTTCAGTTCTCAAACTCTCGTTTCTTTCGGGAGATTTCTCCGAAATGGCAGATCATTTTCCACGCGTCCTCCTCAATCGACGGTTTTTCTTCCGCTTTGGGAATTTGGCCTCCTCAACCAAATCAACGGTCCTTCAACTCCCTCCTTGATCAACGATCAAAATATTCTCTGGGTCTTCGGGCCTCTTCCTCCTCTCTTTTCTTCTGGAGTTCTAGATCTGGCATCGCGTGCCCATCTTCACATCAATGACTCTCGTCGCTTCATATTTCTGAAATTCAGAAATATCAAATCTCAAATCTCTCTTTTCCCCAATGGATTTTATCTGGAATTGATAATCCATTGATGCATGTCCCTCTCATATCAACGGTTTCGATCCCTTCACGTCTTCGGACTTCGGATTTCTCAATTCTCAACTTTCACTCCCCCTCGAAGCATGCGGAATACTACCGCGTGTCCTCTCGAATCGAATGGTTGAGATTTACTTTGGGTCTTTACCCAAAATCCACAGATTTATGCCACCTGTCCTCTGGGTCTGATAGCCCAGATTCACTTTGGGTCTTCGGGTTTCGAAAGTTTCAATCTTTCAACTAAAAATCAAATGCAATTTACCCAAAGCTTGTGATTTGTCGCCACGTGTCTCTCTGGATCTAATGGTCCAAGGACCTTCAGCTCTTCGGCTCTTCGTATATTTGGCTCTTCGACCCTTCGACGCTTCATATCTTCGACGCTTCGGCTCTTCGTCACTTTGGCGCTTTGGATCTTCGGCGCTTCAGGAGTTTCAAACTCTTATGCACCCATTTCTCCCGGAGTGCTTTTACCCAAAATACACAATCTCATGGCACGTATCCCCCTGACGATCAACAGCCAGGATTTACTTCAGTTGTTTGTCCTCCTCCTTGTCCACAAACCTATGAAGTTATGGATCTTATACCACCTCTCCTCCTTGATGATGGATGGTCCCAAATTACTTCAAGACTTCAGGACTTTGACAAGTTGACTCTCCTGTGCACACAAGCTTTAAGTCTCGTGCACTTACTTCCGGATCCAACGGTTACTGGTCCTTCATGCTCAGATCCAACAGATGGGATTTGTTCCTCTCCTCTATGCTTCCTTTGTTCACTGGATGTTGATCTAATGGTACAGGCTCCTCTCCACAACCAATCTAATTGCTACTGTCGCTCCTCATCCTGAGCTTTGACTTCTTCCATCTTGGAAGATTTTGGAAGTGTTCAAAGGTTTCGGCCTTTGAACTTTCTCCTGCAAACCCGACTATATGGGTCTCACTTGCGCTTTTGAAGCGTTATCTCTTCTGAGATTTTTGATTCTCTCATACTGACGGTACTGAGGGACTCTGTTACTCCATGGATTTCAAAAAGGGCTCACGACCACCCATATCACAACTATTCAGGGTCTGGCAGTCATGATCCGTCCGATACTGAGGTATCCATCAATCGACAGTTCACAACAATTGTGGGGTCCCAACATGCGTTCTCTTTATCAGAGAGTTCAACCTCCACAATCTGGAAGTACTTTCCCAACTTGGTTGAACTGGAGTCGTTGATCTTCCAACCCGATGGAAATGGTGAATTGCAGGCCGCGAACTAGCGCATCCACTACTTTCACCTTCGTGCTCCATGATGATTTCCCACCCTCAATTTTCATTCATAGATCGACAATTCATAGTGATTGTGGGGTTTGACTTGACTATCATGCAATTGACATCTCGGAGCTTCGAGCTCCAAGGTTCCTAGACCCAGGTAAAATGGATCTTTAGATAAATCTTGAGCTATGATCCCCACTCTTAGTCGGGTTTTTGGTTAAGGACTTAGGCACAAGTTTAGATTCTCATAGACTATTGGTTTGAAGGGAACACCTTCCCAACTCGCAGAGCTTTAAGCTCTAAATCAAGGCAAGGTAACTTGTGAGTTTACCAAAATGTTAGTTATGCCAAGAGGCTTTCTCTGACTCTAGAACGATGATGTAAATCCCTGGGGGAAAGCGCCTTCGAGTGATTAAACTGGGGCATATGGAAAATCAAGCAGAAATATAGGTTCTCAAGGGAATGAACGCATACTCAAAACTTAATCATTTAATACAGAGAAAGAACCCTTTATAGACATATAAATACACGCATGCATCTATTATTTACAATTCAAAGAATAAGGAAAGAAAACACTTATCAGAACCATAAAGCGTGATGCGACTGCTGAAAGGAGTGCTCGTTTCCACCCAACCATAGGCTCAGTCACTCCCAGTGTATTTATCACTTACCACCCCCGATCTTAAGCCACGATGATTTGAGATTCAATCTCTTACTTCCATCTAAACGGAATTTAGGGACGAAGGTTACTCTCCTTCTCCCAATACAGAAATAGATAAGAACAAAGGTTACTCGCCTTCTCCCGACTCAATCTCTATTTCCTATGATCAGAACTCACTGTTCCTCTTTTAGTCCTCCCTCTGACCCGAGAGCTTCTTCTCTCGCCTCTATATTTTTTACAGGTATTCCTCCTCCCACCACACTTCCTTTCTTTCCTTCCTCGGCAAGATTTTTTGTGGCTCAAATTCTCAGCCTGTGGTCAAGTCTAGAAGCCTTACAGATGGGCGGTCTGCCCCATCCCCTCATTAACTCTTGAGGAGGTCTTCCCACCTACCAGCCTGACTATAATTTATTCCCGGGTCAGAGGGTTGTTCTGATCTGAGAAATTAATTCTAGCATGGTACTGGTTTGGTGGAGGTTAACGCAATCGATCCTGGTCCCCTCCACCACCTTTCGTAGTATTTGTGGTTGTCTCTTAGCACATCCCCTTATTCTGTAATCATGCAGCATGTAACCATTTTCTATTAAAATAACATAATTTACATTCATTGACCTTTTGTACAAAGGTCCATCAAATTAAACATTCAGACTTTTAGGTTTTCCATAGTTCCTTGGCCAATATAGTTATATTTACAAACTGGGGGAAACAGGGTGTCACAATTACCTCCCCCTTAAAGGAACATGATCCTCGATGTTCTATCTGTCAATATGACATGTACGTACAGGATTAAAAAAAATCAGATATGCATGTCTCATAGAATCCTCCATTTCCCACATAGCCTCATCTGTGTAACATCCCCGACCACCAACAGGACGGGCCATGCCACTACTCAGACGCTTTACTTAGCTCTGAAACCATTTGTAACATCCCCGACCATCCATGACGGTCCAAGCTATTCCAGAGAACATTTTTGTTCTCTGTGCGGAACATACTGTAACATACTCAACATCCAAACTGAGCTATGTCGCATACAATCTTCTATCTGCATGCGATTAAAACATATCCATGCACAGAACTCTTGCATAAGCTTATATATAAAAAGTGAACAGAAAAATACGTTATGTAAATGCACAGATTCACACTGAAATAGAAGTAAACATATACATGCATCATATATAGGAAATACCCATAAAAATAAACACATTTATAATCACAGATATGATAACCCATAAAAATGTGCACATAAATAACAATGCAGCATGTAAATTTATCACACAGTTGACACTTATCTTGGTAAGAATGTCACCAACTACATTCAGACCTTCCATGAACCTCCTAGCCTTAGACCACACTGTTCATCACTCTCAACAGTGAATCACCCTCGAGCTGGGACTAAATTCCACTCGGGTAAAGGGTTCCTAACAAGGCTAATGGCTCATGGGAAACAGGAAAGACTCCATAACAAGTGCCTAATCAAACTAACATCCTACAGTCTCTCATTCCCCACATGCATGTCCCACCCATGGAAGTGTGCCCCTTCTCTGCTCAACGGTCCCTCGGCTGCCCCACTTCCCTTCCAGGGCTTCAGCAACATGCTAGATAGGAAGTCTCAGAGCCCTGCAATTGTAGTTTAATGCCTTCAGGAAATCAATTCCCAACAATTCTCTCACTCAGATAATTTCTCACGGGCCTGAGAACTCGTCGCTTCAGTCCAGCTCCCACGCTCACCAACTAGATGAATAGATATGGCTATGGATACAAGTTTAGGTACAGTGACATGAAGTTATGGAGGTCCATTGACTACGTGAGTGAAAGTTCCTCGGATGGTTGCATGGATGAATGCATAATAGAAAGAATCATGGAAGAAGTGATGGAAATGAACTCAGTCCCCACAATATGTATGCATGTCCCCAACTTGACACTTGTCATGTTGGGAACTACTTTGGCCCACTTGTCCCCAACTTTAGAACTTAGGATAACATAATTATCCATACTTTATACTTTAAGAAATATTAATATAATATTCCTTTTTGGCTTAAGCTCCCTAGCTTATCCCTTTTCCTTAACTTTTG
Source organism: Picea mariana (assembly GCA_032191745.1). Lineage (NCBI taxonomy): Eukaryota > Viridiplantae > Streptophyta > Pinopsida > Pinales > Pinaceae > Picea > Picea mariana. The sequence goes on along the minus strand of JASDQU010100478.1, from coordinate 30,581 downwards.
GCCCCCACCCTATCCCTGACTAATGGAGTTTAGTCCCCCATCTCTTTTATTGTGGTCATTTTGCGTGCAACGATGTATTTATATTAATTATGAGACATGTACAAAAGCAGGCACACTGGCCTTTAACATCTAGGATCTCCGGCCTAATAAAAACATAAGCATCCTAGCTTATAATAATTGGCTCACCAACCTATAAAATATAGCATATACACAAAGGTTCACTGGCCTCAATATCGCGTGCACTTAAGATGTTGTGCATGGTATCCTAGGATGTGCATCATTTTACTGTACAGTACATGCGCGCACTACACCATGGAAAATGCAAGCCAAAAATATATCAAACAACTCACTAGCTTAAGTACATTATTACATTTACAGTTGGGGTTCTACCTCGAGATATTACAATCCCCTCCCCTTATTTATGCACTTTCCTTAGTGCATCATGTATACATATACAACAAAATTTTCAAAAATTCTCAGTGCATTATATACCATGTACCACTCAAATTCTTTAAAAACTCCAAGCTTTAGCTATTGAAAGATTGTTACCCATCTGGTGCTCTACTTTCCAGCACCAATTCTGGTACTTATACTGCAACTTGAAGTCAATTTCTCTATTCCATAGAGCTAGTTCAGGAAATAATTTAGCTCATTGTTCCTTATTACATGCTTCAATTAAACTTCATTGAAGCAGCAACTGGTTCTAGATCCATGATGTTCCACCTAGCCTTATATCTCACTGTTGATAAACTCTCAGCAACATATCATCCCCAAGAATGGGATATGACTCCATCAGGACAATGGCCTCCCAAGATAACCACAGACCATAATCAATATCAACATAGTCTAGGCCAAGGTACCAAACCTCAGCAACACTCCAACCAACGGTATCTCTTCCCCACATGTTTGTACAACCCAAGGTAGTATGCACCTTCACTCATGTCCAACAGTCTATCGACTGCTCAACTTCCCTTCCAGGGCTCCAGTACGGGCCGAATAGGAAGTCTCAGAGCACCGTGGCTCCAAGAGTTCCAACTTTAATCATTATCATCTCACATGCATCATACACATGCAGTTATCATGAGAGAGCATCATAAAAATTCCATTTCAGAAATCAAATTAATTTTATAAGGAATTCGACTTTTCCCAAAATATGAAATTATATTTCATAATTTTTCATCGTTATTGGAATAATAGAATGTAGTTTTCCTTATGGCTTTCAGCAAGCACCATGCTAAATACCATTTTTCCTGCAATGATTATATATTGCATACAACTAACAAATTGTCAGTATTTTTTGTACATCATAATTCAACATGTATAACACCTTATTCCATGATCTTAGAATTGCCTACACCTAGCAATTCAATCACAATTACCAAACAATGCAACCAAATAGAATGACTTGTCATTCTATTCATATGCATATTCATAATTAATTATTTTTGAATAGAAATTTTATGTAGTCACTATTCATGTGACCACCTCACTTGCAACTTTCCTGTTGCAATGTTTATCAGTTCCTAAAATGTTCTCAACTTCATGAGTTAGCAACATTACAACCATTAGTATAATTATTTCCATGTAAAAACATATATACATGCACTCACAAAATGCATTCATCAAAATGCATTTAATTATACAATTCCATCATGTATGAGTGCAACTATGCCACCTACCAGTCATGAGTGCAACTTTCAGTGCCTATTTATTCAATGCACCCTTGCATTGATTTTCAGAATGAAATTTATCTAAGTCATGCATCTCACCATCCATAAATTGGAAATCTAGTCAATGTCTTGACACATCTCCACACACTTCCCATTGTCTTCACAATTACTTGGATGCCTTCATTTTCGACCTGAACACTACACCAAGAGTACAATTTTGTATTGTTTATTAGTGTTAGCAAAAAGGTTGCAGTTCAAGTTTTATTTAAAGTAGGAAGCTCATTGGGTATTTGTGTGGCACATAACCTTTCTATAACCATACCTTTCCATATCCAACCATGTCCTGGTCTCATACATGACTAGATTTCTTAGCATCATTCCTATAACAAGTTATTATCTTTTATTTTCTCTTGTTATTGCCTCATAACCAAATTAACATGACATGCTAGTATGTCAGTGTGTGCATTCAAAAGCTAAATATTTGATAAATATAACAGGCCTCTAGCCTTTACCACACCTAGTGGTAGCTTAATCCTGTCAATGCACTTAAACAATACCATGCAGCGTAGTTTAAAATTCAATTTGGGGAAATTCTTACCTATATTTCCCTTTGGCAATTATACAACATAATTTCTAAACATGAATACTTACCTGCATGGCTGTCATTAGACGAGTTTAATGATACCTGATTAATTGATGACAGTAGAAGTTCGCATGCTTCTTTATCAGCCTTATAATTCAACATTCCAACTTTATGTTGCCTCCTTCCATGTGCAGCAACATTACCGGCAACACTTGCAAACATGCAAGCATTCTCACTTTATGGTTGTGCTAAAATCCATAAAATACTTGCTGCTACAGTAATTGCAACAACATTTTTTCTTCATGTATCATGTTTCTTGGTTTATCCCAGAAGTTTTTCATTCTTCTGAATCCCTGATGCTTCAAGTGCTCTTCACTGTAACCACTGTGCATGATTATTTCTTATCCGAGCACTTTCTAGCCAAAACACTCTTGGCTGCCTTTTATTTTCCATCCAAATACTAAACTGATATTAACCTTAAACTTTTGTGTACTTCCTAGATCCATCTCTCCCAACTCAGACTTGGATGAATTATAATTCCAATCTTGTTGTCTTATGTACTATGGATCTTCAACATCCATTTATTTTTCGAACTGAACTATTCCATCTCTTCCTTGACTGAATAATTTAGTATTTGAGTTTTATTGCATTCTTCTCCACTCCTTGCCAACTAGCCTCAAACTTGGATTGCATAGCCAATTCTCTTAGCATGGTGTAAGGATGGACATACGCCTCCTTCCCCGGCTGCATAGAATTAATTAAAAGCACTTAATACAGATTTTAACTTACCAACATAGTTTCAAGTGGTACCTCCACCCCCTGGGAATGTCACTCATGGCGCCATGCCATTTGAGATGGAATCTTCTCAGGCACCATCTCTTTTTCATTCAAAACCATGCATAGAACCATTTTTTCTTCATGGTTCTTTATTGACTCTCTACAAAGATTCATTTCACCTTTAAGTCTTTCTTGGCTTTGACATCTTCATGTTATTGTGAAAATATCTTCAATACTTTTGGAATGCATCAATAATCTCTACTACTATTCTTGCTTTCCCTCTTGGAGTGTTTTCATGCATTCCCATTTTCTTGATATCTACCCCATGAATTGTTCTTCCATTATTCTAGGATGTTCATGGACTTGCAACTACATATTATGCTGATATTAATTTCCAGCATCCCACTATTATTCGGATCCCTCTGATCCAAATCCTACATGACCCAATTATATTTCCAGTCATGTTTTCTGAGTAACCTTGGACAGTTAACATCAACTTCCTTCTTGAGGTACTTGATTTATCCCTTCCTTAGTTGATCATATCAGCACTTGGATTTGCTTGATGGGTATTACTTTCCCTTGTCTAGACCAATCTGATTTCAACCTGCCTTGCACAATCCACTTCTATCATGCCATATTGATTCTCTTCATACCATGCTTCCACTATGCACTCTGATAACCATAAGGAAAGCATTACTCTAATTTCATAGCTAATTCCTGGATATGATGCACTCTTTATCCAAATATGCATTAAGCCTATTTCTTTATCCGATTACTATCATTATGATAGTCAATTCCTTTTATAATAGATATTACTCCCATGCATTGCTTAATTTGTATATTGATTTCTTTGGGAGTGTTCACTAATTCATTCACTACATGATCTATTCCTCTGCCCAGATTCCATTGAATACTCGACTAACATGAGAGAACTTCCTGTAGTGGTTTCCAATGACTTTATGGTTGCGGCAAGATTCATACCTTAACCTTTTGTAGTCTTGTCTTTTTATCATCTTATGAAATATTTTGACATAGCACTCTTTCCCTGAGTACCTCCGCTTAATTTTAATTAAACTTTGTCAGATTAACTGACTCAACAATTTTATGAAAATATGAACCATTCTGGTTCAATAATACATATCAGAATCATTTCTTATGATTTCCTGGAAATTTGAATTTCTTGATCAATTTTTTGGGTGGATATTTAGATTCCACTGTTTGAGACCTTTCCAATGCCTGCTCCCATGCTCAATTCCAAGTCTTGAGCAGAAAGTTATGGCTAATTGAAAATTGTCCAATAACTTTTTTGTTCATTCTTCAACTTGCGCAACTCTGTGCTATAATATGCATTTTTCACCTACTCCTTTGGATTTTTTGTGGGATCTCAATTGGGTTTCTTAATATACATCTTATGGACACTCTATCCAAGTTTCACCTCATTCTGGGTTATGGGCTGCTAGTTATAGCCCGCTGAAGTTCTAGGATAAAATACCATATTGTAATTGATATGCTATAGGTACCTTATTTTCCATATTAAACACTTTTAACATGCCTAGAAATTTAATTCAGCTCTTGGAATGTATTCTATGGTTCAATATCTTTCCATTGACTACTCATGCGCCTCAATCTGATTCTGGAGCAGAGAGTTACGGCTCTTTGACGTTAGATGGGTCTTAAAATTTACCCTCCACTGTTTGTGTTGTAACTTTCTCATAAAAGCTTCGTTTGACGAACAGTTTACACCATTAGAAAGATCTCTTCGAGCTCTTTTATTTGAGATATAGAGACATAGTGTACCTTTGGTACACCTTTGTCTTGTGGTTTTTGAGTTGCTCAAAACGCTCTTAAGGCCTTCAAAAATGCGTTGTAAAAAGATGACGTTCAAATGATATAAAACATCGCAGAAAATCACTGGTTTTCTGTTGTTATTTTCCCTTCAAACAAATTCGCGTGCACATATATCAACCTGTGAACCCATATTCACCATGCACAACAAAAACACAAGGTAAATCATGCTTCACGCACTTTAAAACCATTGTGTATCACTTCTCTGTCGCTCCAATAACTTGCGCGCACTACTTTCGTGTCGTGCGCCAATATCCACGGCACGTAGATTTTGTACCACGCAAATTTCACTCAACGTGTTGAACCATGCCAGATTTGAGTACGTCTCCATCGGGCATTAAACTCTGCGTGCACCACTAACTAAGTTGTCGCGCGACAACATATACCCATATTGCACGCGCAGCTACCAAACTCCACTGCGTTGTGCCAATACTTCGCACACCATGCGCGCCATTATTATGAATGTCCACACCGCACACACTTCTTATGTGTATGCACACTGCGCAATGTCAAATTTAGCGCGTGCACCCGCACACCAACATTTTTCCACGCGTCACCAAAATTTAGCGCGCACACCAGAAAACCATTATTTTTCTGCGCGGTACCAAAATTTAGCGTGCACACCCGCACACTAACATTTTTCGGCGCGGCGCCAAAATTTAGTGCGCGCACCAACATGCCAATATCTTTCCGCGCAGTGCCGAATTTTACATGTCACAAGCTTTTTACTACACATCCTGCATTTTTAGTGCGCCCAACTGTGCACATTCACCTTTATGCGCATCGATTCCTCGTGAATTCCGCTGCAAAAATTGAGGCTTTTCCTAACTTTTCCCCCAATTTACCATAGACATTATGCAACCACGAAATTCATTCAATTTCACCCCGATAATACCAATTCAACCTCTGCAACAACAAATCGTTGTGGGTTGACATTTCTGGAACGAATTCACCCAAAATCAATTCACGAATTGGGAATTTTTAATTAAAAAACTCGCTCCAATTGACATGGCTTCCTTGTGACTTCAAATTCGACTGATTCTAGGTCTAAATTTGCTAGAACATATATTAAATTGATAATATCTCACCACATGGCCGAATTTCTCAATTTTCCCATGAATTTAACAACATAAATTGGGGCTTTTTCCCAATTCCGCACAATTGTTGTTACTTTTTACCATGGACGTTCCGTAATTCGAAATTTGGCAACTTCGAAAGAAATCCTCTATGACATTTCGCTTCAACTCAACTTGTTCGGCCCATCCAGGCTCAGTGTTGAAAACTGAAGCTCTGATACCATTTTGTAACATCCCTGGCCACCAACAGGCTGGGCCATGCCACTACTCAAATGCTTTACTTAGCTCTGAAACCGTTTGTAACATCCTCGACCATCCATGCCAGGCCACGCTATGCCAGAGAACACTTTCATTCTTTGTGCGGAACATACTGTAACATACTCAGCATCCAAACTGAGTTATGTCGCATACAATCTTCTATCTTCATGCGATTAAAACATATCCATGCACAGAACTCTTGCATAAGCTTATAAATAAAACGTGAATAGAAAAAAATGTTATGTAAATGCACGGATTCATACTGAAATAGAAGTAAACATATACATGTAGCATATATAGGCAATGCCCATAAAAATGAACACAGTTATAATCACACATGTGATAACCCATAAAAATGTGCACATAAATAACAATGCAGCATGTAAATTTATCACACAGATGACACTTATCTTGGTAAGAATGTCACCAACTGCATGCAGACCTTCCATGAACCTCCCATCCTTAGACCACACTGTTCATCACTCTCAACAGTGAGTCACCCCCGAGCTGGGAATAACCTCCACTTGGGTAAAGGGTTCCTAACCAGGCTAATGGCTCATGGGAAATAAGAAAGACTCCATCACAGGTGCCTACTCAAACTAACAGCCTACAGACTCTCATTCCCCCCATGTCTGTCCCACCCAAGGAAGTGTGCCCCTTCTTTGCTCAACAGTCCCTCGGCTGCCCCACTTCCCTTCCAGGGCTTCAGCAACAAGCCGGACAGGAAGTCTCAGAGCCCTACAGTTGTATTTTAATGTCTTCAAGAAATCAATTCCCAACAATTCTCTCACTCAGAGAATTTCTCACGGGCCTGACAACCCGCCTCTTCAGTCCATCTCCCACGCTCACCAACTAGATGAACAAATACGGCTATGGATACAAGTTAAGGTATAGTGACATGAAGTTATGGAGGTCCACTGGCTACATGAGTGAAAGCTCCTAGGATGGTTGCATGGATGAATGCATAATAGAAAGAATCATGGAAGAAGTGATGGAAATGAACTAAGTCCACACAATATGTATGCATGTCCCCAAATTGACACTTGTCATGTTGGGAGATACTTTGGCCCACTTGTCCCCAACTTTAGAACTTGGGATAACATAATTATCCATACTTTATACTTTAAAAAATATTAATATAATATTCTTTTTTGGCTTAAGCTCCCTAGCTTATCCCTTTTCCTTAACTTTTAGTCCCCACCCTTTCCCCAACTAGTGGAGTTTAGTCCCCCATCTCTTTTATCGTGGTTGGTTTGCACGTAGTGATATATTTATATTAATTATGAAACATGTACAAAAACAGGCGCACTGGCCTTTAACATCTAGGCTCTCCGGCCTAATAAAAACATAAGCATCCTAGCTTATAATAACTGGCTCACCAGCCTATAAAATATAGCATATACACAAAGGTTCACTGGCCTCAATATCGCACAGACTTAAGATGTTGCGCACGGTATCCTGGGATGTGCATCATTTTACTATGCAGTACATGCGCGCACTACACCATGGAAAATGCAAGCCAAAAAGATATCAACCAGCTCACCATCTTAAGTACATTATTACATTTACAGTTGGGGTTCTACCTGGGGATATTACAATCTGGGCCAAAGTGTTTCCACTACAGCTTGACATGTGCAATGGTTTGGTTCCTGAGTGAGGTTTCCTTCCTATCTAATGTGCATTAGGGTTCTAGTAGGAATTCTCCCTTTGGCTCCACCTGGATCACAGAACAGTCAATTATATGATTAGCATCATGTACATATTTCTTCAATAATGAAACATGAAAAACAGTATGTGCCTTTACAGTGGGTGGAAGTGCTAGCCTATAGGCTACAGGTACCAATCTATCTAAGACTTCAAAGGGTCCACAATACCGAGGTGTCAAATTGGCATAGGCTCCCATTCTTAGGGAACTCTTCCTCGGTCTAACTCTAAGATAGACATGGTCTCCAGTCTTGAACTCTCTAGGAGTTCTCTTTTTCTCGGCGTAACTTTTATGTTTATCCTAAGCAATCTTCATATATTGCCTTATCTAAACCACTTGTTGTTCCATTTATTTCATAATGTCAGACCCGTTAATAATTCTGTCCACTAGATTACTCCAGTTGATTGGAATCTTGTACTGTCTACCATAGAGGGCTTCAAAAGGGCTCATCTTCAAGGATTCCTGATAACCATTTTTGTAGGCAAACTCTACCAATGGTAGGTAGTCTTCCCACTTCTTAGGTTGATTCATTACATGCATCCTTATCATGTCTTCCACTACTTGGTTCACTCTTTCTGTTTGTCCATCAGTTTGAGGGTGATAAGTTGTGTTGAACAACCATTTTGTCTCAAAACCAGCCATTAGGGATTTCCAAAAGCTTGAAGTAAATTTTGTATCTCGGTCAAATATAATTTCTTTGGGCATGCCATCCAGTATAAATATCTCCTTCATGAAGATGTTGGCAATATCTATGGTCTTGCAAGTTGATTTGACAGGAACGAAATGTCCAGAATTACTCAGTTTGTCCACCACGACCATGATGGCATCATTTTTCTTGGTCGACTTTGGTAATCCGGTGATGAAATCCATGGAGATGGTTTCCCATTTCCATTCTGGGATCAGTAGGGGCTGTAACAATCCTGCTGGATGTCGGTGCTCTGCCTTAACTTGTTGGCATTCTAGGCACTTAGCTAGATAGTTATCTATGTCTTTCTTCAACACAGGCCAATAGAATTGTTTCCTAGTGGCCATGATCATTTTTTGATATTCTAGGTGACCTGTATATGGTCTCTTATGTAGTTCATCCATTATGAACCTCTTCAAGTCGTCACAGTTTGGAATATACAACTTGTTTATGTAAGTCAACAGGCCTTCCTCGAGCATCTGGTAGCCTTCATACTTTATCCATGTAGGATCTTTCTTTAGGTATGAGGTCACGGTCTTGAAGAATACATCTGTTTCTTGTGCATTCCAGACTCTTTCCATGGCATCTGTTTCACAAGTGCTTATCGTTTCCAGATGAATCATTTTTATACTTGTGCTAAGGGCATCAGCCACCCTATTTTCCTTTCCTTTGATGTGTTTGATTTCGAAATCGAATTCACTAAGGAGAGCCATCCACCTAGCTTGCCTAGAATTAAGTTTCGGTTGATCAAACAAGTGTCTCAACCCACAATGGTCTATCATAAGCACAAATATTCTTCCCATGAGGTAGTGCCTCCACATTTTAAAGCATGTACTATGGTAGCCAACTCTAGGTCATGGGTCACATAATTGATATCATGCTCATTTAATTTTCAGGACGCGTAGCAAATTACACGTCCCTCTTGCATAAGGAATCCTCTAAGTCCTTCCTTGCAGACATCTGTACACACGAGGAAATCATTATCTGGGTCTACAATTTTCAGCACGGGTGCATGGGTCAGGAGGTATTTCAGTTCCTGAAATCTTTCTTCACATTTTGATGTCCAAATGAATTTAATCCCCTTTTTCTGAAGGGCAGTGATTGGATAGCCAATCTTGAAAAACCCTTTTATGAACCTTCTATAGTATCCTGCTAATCCCATGAAGGATCTGATATCAGATACATCCTTTTGGATGGGCCATTCCATAATAGATCTGATCTTGTTGGGGTCCACTGCCACCCCTTCCTTAGATATGACATGGCCTAAGTAATGGACTTTCTTTTGAAAGAAATCGTGCTTGTTAAACTTAGCATAGAGTTGATGTTCTCTTAGTACTTGAAGTAYGAGTCTAAGATGTTCTTCATGATCCTCTCTGTTCTTAGAGTAGATTATGATATCATCAATGAAAACCAATACAAATTTGTCTAGAAATTTGTTGAGTACATGATTCATCAAACACATAAAAGTGGCAGGGGCATTGGTTAACCCAAATGGCACCACCACGAATTCATAAWGACCATACCTCATCCTGAAGGTTGTTTTGTGGATGTCTTCATCCTTGATCCAGACTTGATGGTATCCAGACCTTAAGTCGATCTTCGATAAGATGGAAGCACCTCCCAATTGGTCAAACAGGTCAACAATTATTGGTAATGGGTACTTGTTCTTTATGGTTGTCTTATTGAGTTGTCTGTAATCTATGCACAGTCAGAGTGTGCCATCTTTCTTTTTCACAAAAAAGACGGGCACTCCCTATGGAGATACACTGGGTCGGATGTAGCCTTTGTCCATCATCTCCTTTAGCTGTAGCTTGATCTCCACCAGCTCTAGCGTGCTCATCCTATATGGCGTTCTAGATGTTGGTATCGCTCCTGGTGTAAGTTCTATCGAGAAGTCAATATCCCTTCTCGGAGGTAGACCTGGTACCTCTTCTGGGAACACGTCCTTGTATTATCTTAATATGGGGTGGTCCTCTAGGTTTGGTTTTTCATTCTCAGCAGATTCATGTACCTGTATGGCATATAAGGAACACCCCTTTCTGCAATACTTTTTCATTTGAACGGTTGATATTTGTCTCACTGAGACAGGCTTTTGAATCCCCTGGAGGGTTGTTTTTCTCCCTTCTTCATTTACACATTCTAAAGTTTTATGATAACAGTCCAATTTAGTTTTATAATCATCCAACCAATCCATACCAACCAACAAGTCATAATATCCCAGGGGAAGTATGTTAAGGGTCACTTGGGTGGGAAATCCACCCATGATGAATTGACAGGCTGGTATGACCTATGCCACCATCCTTTTGGTCCCAGAGGCTAATCGCACCAACCATGGTTTAACATGTCTAATTGGTTGCAGTTTACACTTATCAACAGTCTGAGGGGCCACATAACTCAAATTAAAACCTGGGTCAATTAAAATAGAAACTAGATGGTTGGCGATCATACCTTCCAGCTCCACTATTGAAGCTTGTTGGTCGTCTTGAATATTGTCCAAGGATGCATAGATTCCTGGCATGCTCCTAGCCACATCATTGACTAGGATAGCTTCTTGTATATTGTATACTCTCCTACTGTTATGTTGTCTGTGTGGACAATCCCTCAATCGATGATCTTCTCCACAACCCCATCATTTTAAGGGTTCCTTATTTAGGTTATCGGTCTTTTTTGGGACTGTCTTAAAAGGTTTATTTCCACTTTGAGAGGGGAAATTTTGTTGATATATACTTCTAGTAGGAAGGCTCCTTCTATAATATTTTCCATAGTTCTTAAAACTTGAGGATTTAAACCCCTTCTTCTGGAATCTCGAACTACTCCTCTTCTTCCAGTCCTTGTGAGGTCTTGTCTTACTCCCAAATTGTTCATAACAATACCTCTCCTTTCAGATAGTTTCTTCTAAGGTCTTTGGTTCATAAAACTCAATATCGTCCTGGTAGGTCTGAGGTAACCCACTAATGAACCGCTGCATTTTTACTTTTTCATCTTTTATGTAGGGTACATACCTCAGTAGTTCAAGGAATTTATTGACAAATTCAAATATGGTGAGATGCCCCAACCTGAGCTCATTGAATTCTATAGTCTTCCCATCCATGTATTTTTCTGACAGATATTGCTTCCTGAAATATTTCTCAAACTGTTTCCATGACAAGTCCTTCTCATGGAATCCTTTCACATTCCTAAGTTCTTCCCACCATATGGAAGCCTTTCCATTCATGTTGAAGATGGCTATTTGAGCCTTCAAGTTTTTAGAGTAGTCATGGACTCTGAAGTACTTCTTTAAACCAAGCAGTCAAGCTTTCTCCTCTTCTCCCTTCTTAATCTCTCCATCTAAAGAGGGTGGTTTGGATTTCATGAACTCTTCAGGATCATGAGTTTTGGAATGCTTCTGCGTCTTTCCTTTCCTTTGAGAATGTGAGTTGGCTCTACGACTAGAAGATCCTTCGGAGTTGCCAGCTTCCTTTCCAGAGGACTCTACCGATGAGTGTCCCATGCCTCCAGGCTGGGCCTTCTTCGAGGTACTTCTCCCAGTGTGGTCACTTAGGGAGTCATGTTTTCGGATATCAAGTGGACTTTGACTCCTCTTATTATGTCATCGGTCCACATGACTGGTTGCGGGTTCATGTTGTAGTTGCCTATGTATGTCGGATAAGATCTGTAGCAAGACTGCACTAATTTCTGTTTGTTTTTCTTGCTCCTTTATCAATCTCTCATTGTCAGCCTTGAAACTCTGTAATTCGGCCCTGAGACTCCTTACAGTTTCAGCCAGATCTAGAGGGTTTTCCATCACCCTCCTTTCATCAAATTCTTCATCTCTATTATGGGAACCATCCCCCACTTCATGATATGTCACCATCCTTTAGTCTTGAATTTTTCATGTGATTTACCTAATGCTCGAGTGTTGAAAAAAACACTTATTGTTAGCTAACAGTCTATTAGTTCATGAACAATACACGGTTCAATTTCTTAAATGCAAACACACAGTAGAAAGTTTCATTATTTTCTTTAATAACATTTTTAACCAGACTTATAAGAAAGAAGTAAGGTAGAGTGTCACTCATTTAAAAGTACTCCAAATAAAGTTTTTTTTTTTTTTTAAGCGACTCGTCCATGAGCCCAAGAAGGCCAAGTGTTGTAACCATGCTTTGATACCAATTTGTAACACACCCACGATGGGCTAAAAAATAAAAATAAAAATTGTTCTCCTTATAGGAGCAAATCCTCTCTCTCTACAGTATCTAAATTTGGGGAGTCGGAGAACCAGCCCGACCTCCCAATCAAGGATCTCTGACTCTAGAGCCAAACGACTCTCTGAGACCTTGATGGTATCATTCTGTAATTAAACACAGAACCTTTCGACTTCCTGGTGCAAATCTAATGGTACTCACGACCTTTGTCTGCACGCTTCTGAAATGTTGAATTTCAGGCGCTAGCTCCTTTTTCGTTAGCCCCTTCCTTCATGTGGCCCTAGGCTATGACCTCTTGGAAATATGTGATTGCAGGCACGTCCAAGGGTGGTTTTAAACCAACCCACTTTTCACCCCGCAATTCACTACAAAGTGCCACGTATGCCTTTGGTGGTACCATGGTTTCAATTGCGGCCCGCTCAAGGAAAATTAAGACACGAGCATGTTCTAGCCCCGCAATTCTTCTTGACCATCGATATCTTGATTTTTTTGTTGATCTGTGATCAATGACTGCTATATATCCTCCTTTCCTATCTTTCACGTGCCTTCCCATACCTCCACGATCTATCGGCACGTAGCTCCCTTCCAAATCAATGGTTATGATTGGTTCCGACCTTCGGGAGTTTCAACTCTCAAACTCTCGTTTCCTCCTCAGTAGCTATCTTCTGGAGTGGAAGATATGTTGACACATGTCACTATAGATGTGCGGCTACGATTTCCTCCGCAAGTTCGGCCTCCGGGAGTTTCAGTTCTCAAACTCTCGTTTCTTCCAGGAGATTTCTCCAAAATGGTAGATCGCCTGCCACGCATCCTCCTCAATCGACGGTTTTGCTTCTACTTCAGGACTTTGGCCTCCTCAACCAGATCAATGGTCCTTCAACTCCCTCCTCGATCAACGATCGAAATCTTCTCAGGATCTTCGGGCCTCTTCCTCCTCTCTTTTCTTCTGGAGTTCTAGATCTAGGGTCGCATGTCCACCTTCACATTGACGGCTCTCATCGCTTCGAATTTCTGGACTTCGGAAAACTCAAATCTCAACTCTCTCTTTTCCCCAATGGATTTTATCCGGAATTGATAATCCACTTACGCGTTTCCCTCTCAAATCAACGGCTGCAATCCCTTCACGTCTTTAGACTTTGGATTTATCAATTCTCAATTTTCACTACCCCTCGAAGTATGTGGACTACTGTCGTGTGTCCTCTCGAATCAGCCGGTTGATATTTACTTCGGGTATTTACCTGAAATCCACATATTTATGCCGGATGTCCTCTGGGTCTGACAGCCCAGATTCACTTCGGGTCTTCAAGTTTTAGATGTTTAAATCTTTCAACTAAACTCAAATGCAATTTACCCGAAGCTTGTGATCTGTCGCCACGTGTCTCTCTAGATCTAACGGTCCAGGGACCTTTGGCTCTTCGACTCTTCGGCCCTTCGGTGCTTCGGCTCCTTGGCGCTTTGGCTCTTCGACACTTTAGCGCTTCAACTCTTCGACACTTCGACTCTTCAGCACTTCGGCTCTTCGGCGCTTCAAGAGTTTCAAACTCTTATGCACCCATTTCTCTCAGAGTGCTTTTACCCGAAATACACGATCTCCTGACACGTATCCCCCTGGCGATCAACAACCAGATTTACTTCAGTTGTTTGTCCTCTTCCTTGTCCACAAACCTCTGAAGTTATGGATCTTATGCCACCTATCCTCCTTGACGATGTACGGTTCCAAATTACTTCAAGACTTCAAGACTTTGACAAGTACACTCTCCTGCACATAGAAGGGTTAACTCTCGTGCACTTACTTCTAGATCCCATGGTTACTAGTTGTTCGCGCTCAGATCCAACATATGGGATCTATTTCTCTCTTCTATGATTCCTTTGTTCACTAGACGTTGATCTAATGGTCCAATCTCCTCTCCACAACCGATCTGATGGTTGTTGTCGCTCCTCCTCCTAAGATTTGACTTCTTCCATCTTAGAAGATTTTGGAAGTGTTCAAAGGTTTCGGCCTTTGAACTTTCTCCTGCCAACCCGACTATCTGGGTCTCGCTTACGCTTTTGAAGCATTATCTCTTCTGATCTTTTCGATTCTCTCAGACCAATGGTACCGAGGGACTCCGTTACTCCGCGAATTTCCAAAAGGGCTCACAACCATCGATCTCACAACTATTCAGGGTCTGGCAGTCATGATCCGATCGATATTGAGGTGTCCGCCGATCAACGGTTCACAGCAATTGTGGGGTCCCAACATGCATGCTCTTTATCATAGAGTTCAACCTCCACAATCTGGAAGTAGTCACCCAACTTGGTCGAACCGGAGTCATTGATCTTCCAGCCCGACGAGATCAACAACGGTGAATTGCGGGCCGCGAACTGGCACATCCGCTACTTTCACCTTCGCGCTCCGCAATTATTCCCCACCCTCGATCTTCATTCATAGATCGACGGTTCATAGTGATTGCGGGGTCCGACTTGACTATCATGCAATTGACATCTCGGAGCTTCGAGTTCCAAGGTTCCTAGACCCAGGTCACATGGATATTCAGATAACTCTTGAGCTATGATCCTCGCTCTTAGTCGGGTTTTTGGTTAAGGACTTAGGCACAAGTTCAGAGTATCCTAGACTACTGGTCTGAAGGGAACACCTTCCCAACTCGCGGAGCTTTAAGCTCTGAATCAAGGCAAGGTAACTTGTGAGGTTACCAAAACGGTAGCTATGGCAAGAGGCTTGCTCCGACTCTGAAATGGTGATGTAAATCCCTGGGGGAAAGCACCTTCGAGTGATTAAACTATGGCATATGGAAAATCAAGCAGAAATATAGGTTCTCAAGGGAATGAACGCATACTCGTAACTTAATCATTTAATACAGAGAAAGAAACCTTTATAGACATATAAATATTCCCATGCATCCATTATTTACAATTCAAAGCACAAAGAAAGAAAACACTTATCAGAACCATAGTGCGTGATGTGACTGCTGAAAGGGGTGTTCATTTCCAGCCAACCATAGGCTCAGTCACTCCCAATGGATTTATAACTGGCCACCCCTGATCTTAAGCCACGATACTTTGAGATTCAATCTCTTACTTCCATCTCAACGGAAGTTAGGGATGAAGGTTACTCTTTTTATCCCAATACAGAAATAGATAAGGACGAAGGTTACTCTCCTTCTCCTTGCTCAATCTCTATTTCTTGTGATCATAACTCATTGTCCCTCTTTCAGTCCTCCCTCGGACCTGAGAGCTTCTTCTCTCGTCTTTGCATTTTTCGCAGGTCTTCCTTCGCCCACCACACTTCCTTTCTTTCCTTCCTCGGGAAGATTGTGTGTGGCTCGAATTCCCAATCCGTGGTTAGGTCTAGAAGCCTTACGGATGGGCGGTCTTCCCCATCCCCTCATTAACTCTTGAGGAGGTCCTCCCACCTACCAAACCGACTGTAATTCATTCCTGGGTCAAAGAGTTGTTCTGATCTGAGCAATTAATTCTAGCATGGTACTGGATCGGTGGAAGTTAACGCAACCATTCTTGGTCCCCTCCACCACCTTTCGTAGAATTTGTGGTTGTCTCTTAGCACATCCCCTCTTTCAGCAGTCATACAGCACGTAACTATTTTCTATTAAAATAACAGAATTTACATTCATCGACCTTTTGTACAAAGGTCCATCAAATCAAACATTCACACTTTTAGGTTTGTCATAGTTCCTTGGCCAATATAGTTATATTTACAAACTGAGGAAAACAGGGTGTCACACCTGCATATTACATTTCTGAAATATATATATAG
Source organism: Picea mariana (assembly GCA_032191745.1). Lineage (NCBI taxonomy): Eukaryota > Viridiplantae > Streptophyta > Pinopsida > Pinales > Pinaceae > Picea > Picea mariana. The sequence continues at coordinate 14,023 of JASDQU010100478.1, read as the reverse complement.
AAAAGAATATATTGTTGTATATCCTAAGAATATGGATCTAAAATCCATCTGTCAAACTAACTTAATCTGCTTTACTCGAAATAGAAATTAGATCCTAAATATAAGGGATAATATCCTTATTCAAAATTGACTCTTTGACTGCCATTGAGGCCTTCCTGATGAAGATCAAGGTTTTCGCGAATCATTTTTACCACTTGGAACATGACTCATTACATAAAATCTGAAGAAGAAATCTACTTCGACCCAAATTCTGCCACCTACAGGAGTTTGTAGCGCATAATACTGCAAGAACAAGGTTTGCGCTGACAACTGGTTGTATATACTGTTTTGTGTCTCCTTCAGTTTCTCTGTAATGTTTTGAACACTTTTCCATTGCTCAAATGACACCTTGAAAAACATGAGGTGGAAATGTTGTTGCCTGCTGAGCAAAGATCATGTTTCCTTCACATTTAAACCTATGTATTCGCATACACCTCACCTTATTTATTTCACCATTTGGAGTGAGACTCGTCAAGCTTTCTGTTGTTTTCTTTTTCTATAAGACTTCCTTGTTCCCATGTTATACAATCCTTCTTCGTATATGAACTGAAATCATATCTTCTACACAACTTTGATATCCCTGTATCAAGAAGATCTAGTTAACTCGATTCTTCATTTTAGCATAGCTGGTGAATCACAATAAGAACTGTTACCCAAAGTACTAATTGATAATCTTTTAGCATTATCTGAAATTACTTTCTCTGTGATCTTCTCAGTCCAGAGAGATATAATATAGCTGATAAACTCCAAGTGCTTTTTTTTTTACCAAATCCTTCAAGTGCCATCTGTTTGCTCCACTTGCTGAACTCTTATGTCCTCAAAAAGATTTAATATCCACATATAGAGACTTTACCAGTGCGTGCAATGTTGCTTCATGTTTTTTCAGTAGGGTTTTGGCACGCCCATATGCCAACCTCTGCATCAATTTCATTAACAATACAAGGTGCCTTGGAACAAAGACCCTTTCTTTGCTTCATCACACTCTTTCAGATCCTTGAAGGTTTTAGAACCTTTCTCTGGCAGAACTTCTTTATTGTACTCCTCTGGAGCATCTGAAGCACCTGTGCTTATACCAGTAGGTAAACCAATTCATCCTAAGTTACTAACATGCTTATAGCTGCCCCCTGACCCAGATCATACTAAAAACAATCATAAATAAAATAGTTGATATAGGTTCGTGAGCAAAACGCATTAATTTATTCACTTCTCCCAACTTCTGTAAACCCTACGGCTTTGATGTCTGCTTCTGCCTTATTTAACATTGCATAGCAGGTAAAAATAGAAGCAAAGGTATAAAATAATCCCTCGATCTTAATGGATTTTACTGCGTCCCATGGTTTGTTAGCCCTATCTGATAAAGCAATATCTCCCTCACGATCCTCATGAAGATGACCTTCAGAATTTTGGAAACTGACTCATCACTGAGTTTTACATTCTCAAAATCGGCTTCTAAAGGACGCATTGCACCTGATCTCGAGCTTGGAATCTGTAACCTTCACACCTGTGATATTAGCATACAACGCATGAACTTTCCTCCTCGTGACTCTTTGGCGTTTCTAACTCCTCTGCCTGCAAATTAGGCATCTGGCATTGACACCTCACCACTTGCAAATTGAAGCCCAAGCTACCTTCATTCTTAGAGCATCCGCGCAATACACTCGGCATTTGTTCTGCGTTTTATTATTTATATTTTATATTTTACTTTTTGACAAAATCCCACATGCATTGGAAAATCAAAGTTAAAGTCTTGATATCCGCCAGTGTTTACAGATGAGGGATATGAAGAGAAGCGTCCGTCCGTTGGACCATTCCTTTTAAAAGATATGGGCTATTTCAATCAATATTGAGGCAAACATCCACTTCCCTAATTGGCAAAGCTCTAACTATCCATACCTTGAGAACCTATAAATATTTGTCACTTGGTCTTTAGGCTATTAGGAACTATGAAGAAGAATAATACTCCTTTTACAACTCTTTAGGAATATAATAATGACTCTATAGACTAGTAGGTATGAAGAGAACATTAAGATTGACGGAATCATATTTAGAAGACCGAATCATATTAACATTAAGATATTTATATATATGTACTTCAAGTAGAAGCTATTTACATTCAGATATTGAAAAAGGTTTCGTTAGCTCCTGTAGTTTCTATTGGTTTAGAATAGGAATGGTCCTATTTATAACAATAGGAATCTATAATAGATATAAGATACGATCAAGAATATTTCTTCATAGGTGCATAACACAAATATTTTCCTTACAAGTTGCTCCTAAGGTGTTTATATCTACTATCGGTGAGAGGAAGCAATACCTTAAGCTGGAACTAGGAAGCACCTACTCCTTTTCATAGGGTTGGCTATCCACTAAACTTTGGGACCACTTTTCATAGGGTTGGCTATCCACTAAACTTTGGGACCAAAATACTATTGATTCTTTCTTGGACCACTACTCTGGAACTAGGAAGCACCTACTCCTTTTCATAGGGTTGGCTATCCACTAAACTTTGGGACCAAAATACTATTGATTCTTTCTTGGACCACTACTGCAGGGACCTAAGAGAGACCCACCACCATTATAATATACTTTCCACTAAACTTTGGGACCAAAATACTATTGATTCTTTCTTGGACCACTACTGCAGGGACCTAAGAGAGACCCACCACCATTATAATATACTTTAATTGGCTATTCCATCAACTATGAACCATGAATATTCATGAGTATTCAAAGAGTTTGTTTTGAGACCTAAGAGAGACCCACCACCATTATAATATACTTTAAATTATAATATACCAACTATGAACCATGAATATTCATGAGTATTCAAAGAGTTTGTTTTGAGACCTAAGAGAGACCCACCACCATTATAATATACTTTAAATTATAATATACTTTAATTGGCTATTCCATCAACTATGAACCATGAATATTCATGAGTATTCAAAGAGTTTGTTTTGATTGTTCTAAGAGAGACCCACCACCATTATAATATACTTTAAATTATAATATACTTTAATTGGCTATTCCATCAACTATGAACCATGAATATTCATGAGTATTCAAAGAGTTTGTTTTGATTGTTCATTGGAGCAGGAGCATCAGGTAGGAGATTTCGTCATTGGAGCAGGAGCATCAGGTAGGAGATTTCGCGAGTCAAGCAAGACCTAAGAGAGACCCACCACCATTATAATATACTTTAATTGGCTATTCCATCAACTATGAACCATGAATATTCATGAGTATTCAAAGAGTTTGTTTTGATTGTTCATTGGAGCAGGAGCATCAGGTAGGAGATTTCGCGAGTCAAGCATATGGATCGATCCACTGAACCACTTGGAAAAGCTTCTCTTTCCACCTTGATCCTCTCTTGATGAGGGGCGTAACACAGATCATAGGAGTGTCCGTTCCTTGTCTACGCTTCTAATGGCTTCAACTGGCGGACCCTACTCTCTGCTATACGCCTTTATGTGCTAGATTTCTCTGTTCCACCCCATGATTTCTTACCAATGAAAACCATGCTGCAAGGACCGCCTGACCTATCCTATGAATATGGGACAGGGCAACACAACGATAGGCAAAGAGCAGCAAGCAGCACCAAGACATCAAAAGGACAAGAGAAGCCATTATCCATATCCTTAAGGACAACTTGGTTATGGCACAAAATCGAATGAAACAACAAGCGGATCAGCATAGATCCGAACATTCTTTTACTGAAGGGGATCAAGTGTTTCTTCGCCTACAGCCTTATAAACAGACATCACTCAAAAAGAGAGTTCCCCATAAGCTAGCTCCCAAGTTCTATGGTCCCTATCAAATCATACAACGCATTGGTCAGGTCGCCTACAACCTGGCTCTCCCAGCCCACTCCAAGATTCATCCAGTGTTTCATGTGTCCTGTTTGAAGAAGGTCATGGGATCAAATTACAAAGTGCAGACCAACCTACCAGAACTTGATGAAGAAGGTTCCATTTGGCTCCACCCAGAAGTAGTATTGGATACCAGAGAGCGTCAGTTGCACCACTGCATGATCAATGAAGTATTTATCTAGTGGAAAGATATGCAATCAGAAGATGCCACATGGGAACCAACAACGATTCTACAAAAATTTCCTCACCTTCAGCCTTGAGGACAATCCTGCTTTCGAAGGGGGAGAGCATGTTAGGGTCCTACCCTAACCCCCTTACTTAGATACTTTCTTAATGTATGAGGCCACCTTCCTTAAATAAGGCCCATGAAATAGTTAGTTAATAGTCACTCATTGTAAAAAGGGTCATTTTTCTTAAGAAGGCCCAAATTAGTTAGTCGGTCCTCATTATAAGTGGGCACATAGCTAGTTAAGATTATCTATGGATAGCTATATATTAAGTAGAATGTGATGTAATGTTTTGTTAAGAATTGTCATTGTAATTGGAGCTTTTCTTTAGGAGGTTGCCCCCTTGAAGAGGCAAGTGAACATAGCTCTCTATTTTTTATTAAAAATATATATTTCTCAGGGTTTATCTATTGTATCTTGTGTTCTTTGGTTTTGCACTACATTTTATGTGAATGCTCTGAAGTTTTGGGGTTAAGTACATTACATAGATTAGTGGCCATTCTTCTGGGTATCTTACCCAGGTGGCTCTCACTAGAGAAAGGGCACCTGATACAAATTTATACAGGCCTTTGGGACTTCATCACCCATGGTCTCCTAGTTATAACTGCCACATTCATACCTTCACTCATCTACGCAGGGACCTTATCCCCCTGTTGTTAGTCATTTGGAAGGCCCTTTTTCCATAGTTTAGTCTTGTTTGAGCGCTATTAGTTTCTCTTTTAGACTAGAGTCTTTTTCTTTAATAGGACGGAAAACTAAGCTACCTTCATTTTGATTCAAACACACTTGAAACCACTTATTGCACCACATGAGCACATAGTGATTAATTGTTTGGTCATTTTATTTGTTTGATTTATTGCTTTGGTGATTTTAGCCTTTGATAGACTGATTGCCTTTTGGGAGTGATACTTTACACCTAGGAACCATAGCTCCTCGTAGGCTCCAAGGCCTTGCAACTAATGAGCTCAATTGACCCCCTAGTTAGCTGAAGCAGTCAAAGAGAAACTAAAGGTCGCAACTATACACTCCAGGAAAATTGACACTAATACTCCAAAATGGATGCAAATTGTAAGGCAATGGGAGAAGCCATTGGAGGTATTACAAGAAAAGATGGTACATATGTAGACCGAGGTAAATCTACTAATGGATCCGACCAAAAAAGAAGCCAAAATCTAGGAAATTCAGAAAGCTAATGAGGAATTGGACAAATTGTTCAATGCTTCTTGCTATGGTCTTTACAGGGGAATTATTTCGATACAATAAATAAATGTTCCAGATTTACCAGTTGACCTGTTTCGGGAGACTCTCCTCTTGGCTTGGTTTGGTTGATAACTGAATGGTTTGGTTGATAACTGATTGCGTCAGACTGGTATACTTCTCCTCTTGGCTTTGCTTTAATAGAATATATTCGATTGGAAGAGAAGCGCACCTTGACTCGTGCACTCATAAACTCTTGAAATAAGGAACTGGTTTGAAAGCTTCACTCTTGAGCTATCTTACTGAAGGAATTCCAGTCTCCTAAACAGTCGTCGGGAACAGCCGATCAAATGTAAGTGTGCCTTTTAATTAAACTAATGGCATCCCTTTGATTGCTTACTTCGCTAGCAAGGTATTCCAGATTGTCATCGGCTAAGAGCTAGATTCAATATTCCAGATGCGACTATTGTTACAGGACAAAAGACCGGGAAAAGGGAAATAGATTAAAACAGCTTAATTGAAATTCTTCTCTAATTAAATCGCTACTTTCGTGGGGTCAAAGCAGAATTTGATCATAATAAGATAATGTATTTTTATATTTTGAAAAACTAAGACATCCGCTTTTATACCATCTGAAGCACCAACCACCAGGTTTGGGCAAGCACAAAGTCTTTGTGGGCCAGATTCACAAATCTTTCTAAGTAAATATTTTTGCTTTTTGATAAAATACCTTTTACGGGGTCAAAAGCATTATGATCACCCGGGCTATTCAAATGAATTTATTTTGATTTTGATTGAAGATTGGCATTTAATGAAGGTTATCTATTAGTGGCAGGATGCGTTCATTGGCTGGGGATACTTGGCTTTGTTATTCGGAATGCCACTTATAAAATGGCTAGAATCGCTAATCAACGGCTGGGCTAATAGAAGAGGACTGGATATTTGACCGAACTAATACACGGGTGGGATAGCTGCTGCACTTTGCTAATTGGCTTGGATACTCAAGCTGGGCAATCAGCTTTCACTTTTTGACATTATTTGTCTAATTCTAATATAATAGCATCTTTAGTGGATCCAAGTAGGGCTCATCACAGATAATAAAAGGGAGTTTATCCTCTATAAACTATACCCTCTACCTAACGGGAGGGAGAGTCCACTATACTCACCCCTTTGTGAGCGTCTCTATCAGATAACCATTTTTCCAAGCTTGCATAGTTCCTTGCCTTCTGGATACAAAACCCATAGTTCGGAGTTGAAGTTAGTAGAACACAGGTAACCAATATTAGGAGTCTTTGTTTTATGAGCTATGGTTTTCCCCTATTGAGTAGTGGGAAGTTCGGCGGGGAAACAACCAACGTAGTATTAGGTTAGGCGGGTCAACGGAGAGACAAACAACATACAAGAAAAGCCCACACATGTTTAGGGTCATTAACTTACCAAGAAAGAGAAAGTTTATGTTCTTTAATGCTGGTCAGGATCAGGCGCCAAAGGTAAGGTGGTGTCTGCACAGGTAGAGCAATAGAAGAGCTAGGTTTACAACAGCTTGGTTATATACGATCGGTAAGTTAGGTTTATTCGCCCAGGACAGGTTGAAGAGAAAGAGAGGTTGAAATGCACCCGCGTTCCTAGCTTACTACGAGATGAATGAAACAACCCTCTCCTTTTGGTCGAGCGGCTCCGCCCCTTTAATTTGAAGAAGGGAGAGTTTCGAAAAAATACCTATGGCTAGTTGGCTAGCCCCTTGTTGTGTCTGATGATAAGCCCAAGCGATAAGTCCCAAGCTCCAAGATCTCCTCCAAACCTGCAAACAAACAAGAAATAAAGAAATAACCTTTCTCAAACCACTCCAGCATATAAATCAAAAAATAGAAATGATTGACAACAACTAATTGATCTCAACTAAGGACAAGCACTTAGTTCCTCCTCTAATAATACCATCAATAACAATTAACCTAATAGCTTACACCATAATTTGGGGGGGAGGTGGAGAAGTAGATAGATATTTATTATTAAATAAATAAATGAAAGCAGTATATATATTTGACACTAGCTGCTACACCTCCGTCACCAGAGCCCTGGATTCCTCCGTCTTCAGCTCCCAGTACTAATTCATCCTCCTATGAATGTGGATGAAGCTCTACTCTGGTAGAGAAGCCAAGGGTGGCTTAAAAAACTCTACACAGAACTTGATCTTGATCTGGAAAAGCCAATAGCAGCCTTGACCAAATAGAAGGAAACTAAGGCCAAGACTAACGCTAGGAATTTCTCCAGCATAAGAAGAGCTTTTTGTCTTCAACTCCCCCCTTCCCTCCTCTCCAAGCACCTCCATTTAGAAACTTGAATTTGCCTCTTGTGCATGAATCCACCTTGGTTCTCAGAGATGATATGAGGCAGGATGACTTTCAATCTATTTGCAATTATTTTTGTTATAATCTTATGAGATGAGTTGCAAAGAGAGATGGGGCGAAACCTGGAGAAGAAGGCTAGGTTTTTCTCTTTTCGGAATGAGAGCTAGGAATGAGGAGTTTGTTCCCCCTCCCACTTTACATTTATTTTGTGTTCACCTTAACTTTTTGCACAAATCTGATTTTATAAAGTCCCAACAATTGATGAAGAAGGCAATTGATAATCCATCCGATCCCGGTGCTTTATCCGACTCCAAGCCCCAGACTGCTTCATTTACCTCGGATTCCTTGATTTCCCTTACAAGGTCTGCATTGTTTGCCATGGTAACTGACAAAGGAATCTCTGCCATCAAATCTTCAGTCTCCTATGGAATACCTCTGTGTTACTCCGAAAAGATAGATTTGAAATGAAGGAATGCTTCTTTTTAATATATTTATGGCTTTTTTATAATTTGATAACAAATGAGATCCATATTATACCCGCCCGCTCCTTCTATGCGAGCGAAATCATTGTTGGGGGTGTTAGAATATATATGATGGTGTGCTCGTTTTACCACGACGATACCCTCGTCTCCCAACCACAGGCCGAAGCCTCCCTCCGAGCACCTTAACCTTGACCTAAGAATTCCTCCGGAAGCAAACCCTAGGCTAGATAGCCAAACAAAGAGCATCGCATCTCTCCCCAAGGATAGCGCATCACAAAAAGCTGATCAGATAGTCCAAACCCTAGCCAAGAGATATCCAAGCCAAATACTGAAACTTGTTGCTGCTACAACTGCACCTGCAACCCTCCTCCAAACCTGCGTACCAGCTACACCTGCAGTGCACACCAACTGGGAAAACTACAGTCCTGAGATGTGACAAATGAGAAACTGACGCCCTGTATTTATAGTAATCCTGCCAGTTTACTGGGCCGACTTCTCCTTCTGGGTAGGTGTCTGTTCAGTATATTATTATTAATTCTGGCCGACTTCTTTTCTTGGGGGCTAATAGCCTAATATAAATTATATTCT